>JADBJO010034074.1:7500-10000 GCA_016801955.1 Conus betulinus
CCCCCCCCCCTGCCATCCGGGTCCACGTGAAGATATATGCCTGTATGTGCATACGATCATCACGTGATGAAGAAGAGGAAGGTAAAAGACTAGAAATGATGGTGATGAGCTGGTTATAACAGCTGTGTCTGTCTGGCCACTCACTTAAGGCTGAAGATGTTGCTTGGGGGGGAGGGGGAAGACCGGAGGCCGAAGATGCAGCACCAACCCCCCCCCCCCCCCCCAAAAGAAGAAAAAAAAAAAACAACACAGAGACACAAAGAAACAGTAATAATGGCAATATTAATAATAATAACAATAATGATAATACCTATAGCAGTCACAATATCACAACAATAACAATGACCATAAAGATAGTAATAACAATAATGATAATAATGATAACAGTGACAGCAACAACAGCAACATACAATTATAACAATAAGAGTCATAACAAATAAATAAAGCAATCAATAAATAAATAAATAAAATAAATTAATAAAAATAATGACACTAATAATAACGAATAGAGAACAACGATAATTCCGAGAATGTACTGGTAGTAAATAGCAATCAGACAGTGAGAAGAACGACATAAGGAATTATAACGATAAGAATCATAATATATGTAACAAATAAATAAATAAATAAATAAATAAATAAATAAATAAATAAATAACAACTGGTATAGAGAATAACGAGAATATATTGGTAATAAACAACAATCGAGAGAGTAAGATGAGAAAACACCCCACCCCTCCCCCCCCAAGGAAAACATTGGGGGGGGGGGGGGGGGGGGGGGGGGGGGGGGGGGGGGGGGGGGGGGGGGGGGGGGGGAGGGGGGGGGGGGGGCAGGGGAAGGACCTATCAAACGTGACCCTCTGGGCAACTACAAGTCACTGTCAGTCATACCAGACTTCTCGGCAAGGCGCCAGAGCAGGAAAGGCGGGGGCGCCGCCACGTTAAGGCTGAAGATTAGGTAGCGCGGCCGTCATGAGCTTCCGCGCGGGTTGGAAGTTGCTTAAGGTGTGGGAACGGGCGGCGAGCTGAATCGCGGCCGGGTCTCGCCCGGCTGCTCGCCCCGGCGCGTCCGCCCCGTTCCGTACACGCATACTCCTTCGGCATTTACGCGAGCGCTCGGCGTGCGAGGTCTGAGCCGGTGCCGGCGGTAAAGGGTGCGCGATAATTGATCGATCCCGCCACTCCGGCTGCAGCGCTTCCCGCTTGCGCCGAGTCCCAGTGTGAGTTCGAACGGGCTGCCGCGGTTACTCCGACGGACACGTTGGGTCTCTGCGCGGTCGGCGTCTTGACGGTCCGTAGATGGTGGCGTGCCATCGGTGACGACGGTGGGAGAGCGACCTCGCCGGTTCTCTCCAACCCGGAACGAGGGCCCTAGGTGCGTGGGACAGGAGGCTCCCTCCCCTTCGGCCTCAGAAAGAGTAACGCCTGGTTCTCTCGAAGGACGCGCGCCCGTCCCATCGGGTCGTGGTCCGGCACGTGGTAACGAGCAGGCGAGGCGAGGCGTTCGGGGACAGGCTCCGTTCTCCCCCTCCCCTGCTAGACCGGCCCTCCCGAGTTTTTTGCTGCTGCTGTCTCGGGGGCTGGCGTCGGTCGGACCGAAAGGATTCTCGCTTGCGATTGGGCCCTGAATCTGTTGTCCGCCGCCACCGCAGTCTCTGGTGAAGACCGACTCCGCGCGCTGCTTGCGCCGGCTCGCTAACGCGGATCGCCCACGGACTCATCATCTGTGAGAGCGGTCCCACCGGCAAGCCTGCCTCATCGGCGCGCTGTGCTGGTTCTTCTGTCCGACAAGGGATCAGGAGGAGGAGGACACGCAGAACACGGGTTGCATTCTGGTTGATCCTGCCAGTAGTCATATGCTTGTCTCAAAGATTAAGCCATGCATGTCTAAGTTCACACCCTCGTACGGTGAAACCGCGAATGGCTCATTAAATCAGTCGAGGTTCCTTAGATGATCCAAATCTACTTGGATAACTGTGGTAATTCTAGAGCTAATACATGCCGACCAGCTCCGACCCCCCCGGGGAAAGAGCGCTTTTATTAGTTCAAAACCAGTCGGGTTCTGCCCGTCCTTTGGTGACTCTGGATAACTTTTTGCCGATCGCATGGCCCCGAGCCGGCGACGCATCTTTCAAATGTCTGCCCTATCAAATGACGATGGTACGTGATCTGCCTACCATGTTAGCAACGGGTAGCGGGAATCAGGGTTCGATTCCGGAGAGGGAGCATGAGAACGGCTACCACATCCAAGGAAGGCAGCAGGCGCGCGCAACTTACCCACTCCTGGCACGGGGGGAGGTAGTGACGAAAAATAACAATACGGAACTCTTTTGAGGCTCCGTAATTGGAATGAGTACACTTAAAACCCTTTAACGAGGATCTATTGGAGGGCAAGTCTGGTGCCAGCAGCCGCGGTAATTCCAGCTCCAATAGCGTATACTAAAGTTGTTGCGATTAAAAAGCTCGTAGTTGGATCTCAGGCATGGGCGCACGGTCCGCC
>JADBJO010034075.1:0-13899 GCA_016801955.1 Conus betulinus
TCGGCGTGGCTTGGGCATTCTTGTAGGACATGCTGTGCCGTCTCCTCCACTGGCCACTTACACTAAACTATATGACAGGTGGACACTAAAACCAACGAAAGAGGAGGAAATTAAACATGACAAAAACGGATTGTAAGCCCTGTAGAAGAAAGATTCTAAACTAAAAAGAGGAAAACTATAAATTGAGACCATTAAACCTTAAAAAAAGGGACACTAAACCACAGAAAAGGAGGACCCTAAACCTTGTCAAAGAGGAAACTAAGCCCAAGAAAATACCATATGAAAGGGCGTCTAAACCTCTGGGAAAGACGACGCTAAGCCCTACAAAAATATGAAAGTACACTGTAAGCAAAGTGTAGCCAATTGCCATGAAAGGAGGAGACTAAAACCTTTGGGGGAAGAACAGTACAGTCTGTGAACAGAGGAAAGGCCGTCCAGAAGGACAACACTCGCTACTTAAAAAGATACTCCACCCTATGAAAAAAGAACATTAAACAAGAGCATATGAATGCCCATGAAAAAAAAACACTAAACATTTGAAATATGACATCAAATCGTTCTTTAAGAAGGGCAGCAGAACATATGAAAAGGATCCACATGTTAACGTTGCCACAGAGGTTCTGTGTATTAAAGGGCACTCGGATCAGGAGGTACCAGGTGCGCACTAGGGAATATTACTGGAAGAGCTCTACGGACTCCTCAACACTTCTGCAGCTCAGTCCCAGATGATCTGAAAACATGCGTCCATGTTCCAGATCCCTGAAATAGGAGACCTGCTACGTAGCGGAGTCAACCATTCATGCTCTTCCAGAAAATATTTCCTCTGGTACCCCCTGTTTTGTGTCCTTGTACCACAGAACACTGACAGAAGAACCCGAGCAACTATATAAAGCATATGAAACGACCGACACTAAACGCTAGAAAGACGCACAAAAGAGAAATCTCTGAATTTTGTGAATCAAGAATACAGACCCTGACAAAGAGGACACTAAGCCTATTTAATGAAGGAGACAAAACTGAAAAAAAAAAAAAACTGAAGGAAGGAAGAAGACACTGAATCCTCAGGAAATGAAGGCAACTATTTGAAAAGCACACGGTGAACCTCTCACAAGAACCAGATACTGAACTCTTTAAAAACAAGATTCTAGGTCTACGAAACAACAATATGAAAAAAAAAAAACTGGGAGCTGTACTGGGAAAAGTGCAGGAGAAGGAATAAAAAAAAAAGAGAAAAAGATCCAAGTATAAGACCACCGTGCCAACTATCCTAGTGCTAGGCTGCATTCATCGAGTTCACTCGTCCTGCTCTCCGTTGTCCACGGCCGTTGGTGCAGGAGTTCTTTGCCCCTGTTGATGTAACAAATATTTTTAACAAGTGAATTCTTGGGCAAATAAATACCTCTCCAATACAAAATTTGTTTTATGTTTTGTGCGCTTCTTTCCTTTTAACCAAAAACTAATATTGTTTACCTATACGTGTGCTCACAATCTTTACGCTTGTAAAACAAAAAGATTAGAGTGCAAATGTGTGGTTGGTAAAGGGGGGGGGGATGTTTGTGGGGAGATTGTGTGTTGTGTGTGTGTGCGTGCGTGTGCGTGCGTGTTGCACGGTGAGAGAGAGAAGAGAGAGAGAGAGAGAGAGAGAGAGAGAGAGAGAGTGTGAGTGGTGTGTGTGTGTGTGTGTGTGTGTGTGCGTGTGTGTGTGGTGTGCCGGGCGCCTAATTCAATTAAGAATTTTTACACGCTCTCTCCTTTCATCAGGTTTAGCATCCCGCTTTCGCATGGTTTAGAATAATTTTCCATAATGCCTCATTTCTCCATCTCGCCCGCAATGAAAATCGAATTTCTGCACCGTTACTGAAATCAATATCAGAATTTTTTCTAACAAATCCCCTCCCCCTCCCTCCCTTTTCTCTGTTCCCATGGTTCCAGAATACGAGTTTGAAGTCCCTTGTATGTTCTGTCGGTGGAGTAAAAAAAAATATTTTCCTCGGCATGAAGTTACCAAAGAACTGACAGCCAAGTTCCCTGCAACACATTAGTCAGACTGTCGGTTAAAAAAGGTCAGAAAAGGCGGTAAAGGCACGGAGAGGTGGTGTGGGGGGAAAATGCAGGAATGAAGGAAGGAGGGAGGGAGGGAGTGAGATAGAGTTGGTGATCCACTCCACAACGCCTAACAAGGGGAGATGGGTCTACAAAAAATTTGAAAAAAAAGTAAAAACCCAACGAAGTCCTGAAATCAAACAAATTATTGTAACTACAACCATCTGGCTACCTACCTGCCTATTTATTACCTGCCTTGGAAGAACAAAACTTACCAGATAAATACCCCAGCATAAGAACTGCTTTCAAAGTACAAATTTGCACTTACGTCATCGTCAGTTGGCTTTATAGCACTTGGGTGGTGGTGTGTCATGTGATTCCCTTCCCGAGACGTGTATGTTCCTGGTGAGGATGGCAACTGTCCTGGAAGACGTTGTACAATGGTTTCTCCGATAGCCTGATACTATTCCTCGGAGAGCGGTCACTCTTTATTGCCTGCCGAAAGAAAAGCCCTAGATTAAATTCTGAAGAAGAGGTCACCAAACCATAGAAAGAATAAAGTATATCAACGAAAGGAGACACCAAGGCCTTTAGTTCATAAACAGCAAAATTAAATGGGATACTGAAAGCCAATAAAGGCATTTAATATCAAGAAAGAATACTCTAAATTCTGTATATGAAGACCAAAACTAAAACCCCTTAACAAGTTACATTAACCCTAAGAAAAAAGGTTTGTCTCTAACACTTTGGAAGAAGATAACGCTAAATTATGCTGGGATACTAAACCTGGTGGAAGAATGATGAGAGTTTAAAAACATAAAACGGTACAATAACCCTACAAAAGGCCATGAATCCCTAAAGAAAAGGAACACCAACCAGTAAGAGAAGACCCTTATCGCACACGATGATGGCATCCGTCTGTCTTGGGACAATGGGTGTTGCACCGTGGATCAGTCAATTGTGGAGTTGCAGCGCCTGCTGTGGCTGAAGAGCCCGATCATCGAGCGGCAGACTCTGATGCATTTGCTGCAGGTGAAGTCTCTCGGCCACGAGCGTCTGTTGGTGCCGACGCGATTCTTTGCCGTCAGCGGCTCCTCCATTCTTCCCACTGGGCCTCTCTCCTCTGGTCTGCTTGCATGATGCCGGCCTTGATGGTGGACTGCAAGCTGATCCTGTCTGAAGCTGCTGTCTCCAGGTCTACTGGGGTCGAGGCTGCTTGCCCTCTGATCGCACTTACATTTCTGTAGCGTACGGCGGGCCGTCATGTGGATCAGGAGCCTGTAGCCAGCTCGCCGTACAGCATGTCCTTTGGGATGCGACCGTGGTACATGCGGCCGACGTGGCCAAGCCAGCACAGGTGTATCTGTGTCAGCATTGCGAACATGGTAAGCATCCCTGCCTGGGCCCAGGACATCCCGTGTTGGGTGATGTGGTCCTGCCAAGGTCTTCTGCCAGGAGTCTTCTGAGGCAGCGCAGAAGGAAGGCATTCAGTCAGCGTTCTTGTTGAGATACAGGTTCTATGCTTTCGTTTTCCACAGAGAGGAGTGATTACAGCACACAGCCTTGGTACACTTTCATCTTGGTGTTTGACGTTTTGCATGGTGTTATCCCAGACTCTCTTCACTAGAAGGGCCATCCCTGTTGCTACCTTGCCGATCCGCATGTTCAGCTCGGCGTCCCCCATATGGAGGTTGCTGGAGAGATGGTCGAACCCAGCAAAACCAAGTCATTGCGGGCCACTTGGAAGGTGTGATCGCCGATGGAGGTGCAGGAAGTACTGCTGACGTCTTTGGCCCATGATGTTGTTTGTTTCCCACCACCATCCCCAAACTGATAGAGAAGCCGAAGTCCGGTGCCAACCATCACGCGAAACAGGTGATGGGCCGTTTAGCGATTCTCTTGATGTGGGCAGTGAGGGCGGTGTATTCTGGCAAGATGCGGTCTTCTGCGAAGAGCGTCCCCGATTGAGGACTTTCCGCACCTTCGTCTTTTACTCGGAGGCGTGCCAAGTTGAAGAGGCTTCCGTCACTCCTAGTGTGGAGGAAGATGCCGTGTTCAGAGTGTCGGAAGGCGTAGCGCAGCGGCATGGAAAAGAAGATCCGAAGAAGTACCGTGTCGGAGCTAGCACGCACCCTTTGTTTGGCACTGCTCTTGATTGGGAAGCGGTCCGCAGATGAACCATTGTACTGGACAGTGCCATTCATCTTGTCATGGAAGGACGTGATCATCTTCAGGAGCTTGAGTGGGCATCCAATCCGATGTAGTAGGGTGAAGGACGCCTGACCTACTGACAGAAGTCAAACGCCTTGGTCAGGTCGATGAAGGCGATGAACAAGGGTCGTCTCTACACGCGGCACATCTCTTGTAGCTGCCTCAGGGAGAACATGTCGATCGTCTATCTTGCAGCTCTGTGTCCTCTGGATACACTTGTTCGGCGAGTAGCTGCAGCCTGTTGAGGACGACGACGGGCGAAGGCTTTACCAACAATGCTGAGGAGGGATATTCCGCGATAGTGCAGATGCTGTTATTCCCCTTGTTCTTGTATATAGTATAGTCATGGTGATTTTTGCATCGCGCATGTCCTGGGGCACAGTCGCTTTCTCCTAACACTGCAGCAGAAGCTCATGGAGGCGACTTGAGAACAGAAATCTTCTTGCCGGCTTCGACGACTTCTGGCGTATGCGTGTGCTGTCGCTAACCCGGACCTTTACTACAGGCTAGCGTGTCGATGGCCTTGCCGAGTGAGTTCCTCAATGGTGGCTGGGGGCGTCGAGCTCCTCTATGCAGGCAGGGGAGGGGAGGGGGAGGGGAGGGCGGGGGTGTTCTCGAAGGCTGTGTGGGTGGCTGGGTTTTCCCTGCAGTACAGCTCCTGGTAGTGCTCCGTCCCCTCTCCATCTGTTTTTGCTGCAGTCGATGATCACCCGGATGTACACATTTTAGAAGGGCGATCTTGATGGCGCTAGGGTCGAACGCTTTGTTCATGCCTTAGCACATGGCGCGGATGCTGCCGCAGTCGGCGGAGACACGAATACCCCTTTCACAGGTTTAGCCAGTACTCACTGGCGCATTTCCGGCCATCTGCTGGGGCGTTGCTGCCAGCTTTTCAGAGTGCGGCTAGTGTGTTCTCTGAGGCTCCTCTCTTGTGATCTTGGAGTGCAGCTCGCTTAGCAGCAATGGCAGGCTCCATCTCCACGACTCCTGCTTCGAACCAGCCTGCTTTATTCTTCCTCACTCTCTCTTCCCAAAGGTGTCCGAGGCGGACTGGTAGGTGGCATCGCAGATGTTGTTCCACCATGATGACGCGCGGGTCTGTCCGGGCCAGTCGTTATACAGCCTTGACAAACGGGTCTGGTTAAGCGTTCGCGCCAGTTCGGGCACTGACGTCATGGCTGTGTTGATTCGAGGACGTCCCTTCTGCTTGGAGCTTATCCCACCGAGTCCTATAAAAAGATAACACCAACCCATATGAACAGATACTAAATTCGAGGGAAAGAAGACACTAACCATAGAAAAATTGGGAACTAAACTGTATAAAAGGACATTAAGCTCTATGAGAGGAGGACACTAAACCCTACGAAAACAAGACACCGCATCGAACAGAAAGAATGCTTAAGCCTGTAAAATGAGGACACAAAATCACATGGAAAAAAAAGACACTAATCCCTCAAAAACAACCATGAAAGAACGCTAAATGATACCAAATCTATGAACGGAGATCATTGCTATTTGACGGAAGACACCCTATGAAATAAAAGACATTAATAGCTATGGAAAGATCCACAATGTTGACTCGTGATTATAATGCCGGGACTTTTTTTGTGGATTTATGGACACATACTCAGGCCAGGAGGTAACCAGGTGCGCACTGAGGGAAACATTTCGGAAGGATAAAAAAAATTCCTCAACATCACTGCAGCCAGACCCAGTTTATCTGAAAACATGCGTCCATGTTCCAGATCACTGAATCATGTGAACGCTTGAGACTGCAAAGCTTGGAGTCCATCTTTCACACACATGGCCCCCTTCCAGAAAATGCTTCCCTCTGGTACCTCGTGTGATGTATCCTTGTTCCACAGAAAACACCGACATACAACCAGAGCACACATGCTGCTCATATCAAAGGAGACGCGTAGAAAGCACAATACCAAACCTCTGAGAGAATAAGACATACTCATGTGTGAATGAAGCACGGGGCCCTAACCTTGGTAAGACCACACAACCACCTGTCAAATAAAGAAAACTACTGAACACACCTGAATGAAGGGACCACTATAATATGTAAAACCAGGTGAATGAATCCTGTGACTAAAAGAGCACACGGACCGTGTCGCTTGAGGAGGGGTTCGGGGCGACGGCGACGATTAAACCATACAAAAGTCGCCAAGCCCCTCCAAAGAACCGGTGGTATGAAGACTGCTGTGGACGATACGTCTTGGTGAAGCTTTTGTGATCCGCTGCAGTGTCACGTGTCCTGGTCCACCCTCTCGTTCCGCAGCCAAGTGAAGCAGTTCTTGCTCCTGTTTGACAGATGTGCTGGTATTTCTCTTTTTAACACTTGACTTTGTGTGTAAATAAATCTATATCTACTTACTTTAAGCTCAATCTGTTCCCCATTTTTATTTAAGTTTTTCTACTCTTGTTTCTGGTCATAGAACAATAATTCGTATTAACAAGTAATATATCATGTGAACACATTTATGAGTATTTTCACAAACTTCCCTATCAAAACATACACGTTTTTCCCCATTTTGCAACACCGTAACACCAAAAAGGTCGCTTAGTGAACAAAAACACCGAATATGCACATGTTGTCTGTACAGTATTATTTACTGCTGTGATCAGACTGTTGGTCACCTGGCGTGACCTTCGACGTAAACACCATTCAGCTTCTTTTCCATATTTGATTCCTAGTGAGAATATACTGTTCTAGAGTAAGCTAATTGTCTTCAATTAGTAAGCTAATTGTATTCTTGTGTTACCCGTTCATCTATGCTGTGTAGCCCTGGACAGGCCGTCTTGCTGGTCTTCCGCCGTCACCCCCGATTTCTCACGGAAGAATGGGGGTCCTCTGAAGATCCACAGGGCACCTGTGGCATCACCGGCCCGCCCATCCGGCTTAAGATCCTATACCTCAACTCGGCATGGTAAAGCCAGCAAATCAGCACTATCATATCTTCGCACAGCTGTATTCGGTTCTTCTCTCTGCGTCAGATGGGACAGCACACACACACACACCACACACACCACACACACACAACACACACACACCACACCACCCACACACACATGTGCGCACAGCACGCACAACACATGCATCCCTAACACTAAAAACCTACAAAATGAGTTGCACTGACAAGCGAAACAATGACATTCTAAAAATCTCATGAAACTGAATCTATGTCCTACGCAGAACACCGTTTGAAATTCAGCAACGAAAATATTCAAAAGATTGCTCATAGACATAACCCCAACTCAAGGTAGGTCACGGCCCTACCAAAAAAGTCACTGCATGTTGATAATGACCAGAGGACAATGCACCCTGTGGGATAAAAACGCTAACAAACGCCGTAATTTAAGAGAGAATAATACACTGTAACACTGTGGCTTGGATGAACCACCAAACTCTTAAACAAAAGGAAACATTCAACTACACTAAAAGAGGATCCAGATAAAAGCCCTATGAAAAAGAGGACACTAAACAATAGAAATGACATTAAACGCTGCGAAAAGAAACACTTTACTCTATGCAAGGAACGTCGTTTTTCCATACCATACCCTGTTAGAAAAAAGAACATTTGAAAACTGATGAAAGGAGGACATTAAATTCAACAAAAATACAACACCAAAACCATATGAACAAGGACAATGAATCAAAGGGAAGACAACAAACTCCCTATAAAAGGTACATTGACTCCAATCTGAACAAATGGCAAAAGATAAGGTTCTACGAAAAGTGGACACTAAACTGTAATGAAAGGACGCAAAACCCCCTCTGAAAGGAGATGGAAAGCCTACACTAAAGTCAGTGAAAAAAGAGGTAAACCTGAAAGGGCGGACACTACCCCTTAAAAAAATGACAGTAAATCCCATGAGAAACTCTAAGGTAATGAAGAGAGACGCGACACGTTGAAAGGAAAACACCACTGTGTGAAAGAGAGAAAATGAAAAGAAAAACTGAAACCACTGTAGAAGAACACTGAAACTGTGGACGAAAGGGTGGGGTGGGGGGGAGGAGACACTAAATCCCGTAGAAAAAACAAACCCAAACTCTGTGGAGGAGGGTGGCGGTGGGTCAGACATCGAACTTTATGTGAAGAGGACACGAAACCCTCTGGGAGGAAAGAGATAGCGAACCTTCTAGAAAAGAGAGCAAAACGCTGGAAGGGGTGTGGATGTGGAGAAGACAGCAAGCCTTCTAAAAAAAAAAAAGAAAGACAACACGAAACCCAGAAGGGAGGGAGTAGCGGGGACTGGGACCCAAAACTTGAGAAAGAGAATTCGAAAACCCGGAGATGCGGCGACCGTGAGAAAGCGGCAAACGAATCTGAAAGAGGTCCTCAAAACCCGCTGGGGGGGGGGGGCTGTGGTGGGGGTGGGGGGGGTGTGAGGGGGGGGGGGGGGGGGGAATTGGAGAATTAGAGCTAACCTTATGAAAGAAAGGAATCGTCAAATACACCGAACTTTTGTACAAAACAGGACTACAAAGCTGGAGGTGTGGGAGGGTGTGGAGGAGAAATACAGAGCCTTGCAGAAATAAGACTCAAACCCTTGAGGGGTGGGGGTGCATTAGAGAAAACCCATGCCTAATTAGAAAAAGATAAGTAAATCCGGGTTGGATGGAGGGGGAGGTGACGCGGGGAGAATGAGATGAGGATGACGCAACGAACCTCGTAAAAAAAAGGAAAGGAAACCCCAGACGGTGAGGGCAGGTGAGAGACATCGACTCTTTACAGAAGGACCTCGAACCTAGAGAGGCGAAAGAGGAAGATGCTGAGAACCGTTACAGAAAAAACAAAAAACGAACCCGAACCTGACAGAAAAAGAGTACGAAATTCCTGGTGGTGTGGGTAGAGAGCACTCCGAACCTTTCGATAGAAGACACAAACCCGAACCCGTCCGCCGCCCCCCCCCCCCCCCCACCCCCTCCCCACCCCGGGGGAGGCACGAATTGGAAGCTCGCCGAAACTCATCGAAGGCACAAAACCCTGGTGGCGTGGGGGGAAAGAAATGTGCTGAACAGTATAGAAGATGCGCCGGAATCCTGTTTAGGGGAAACAAATAACTAAAACTGTAAAGAAAGAGGTTCCCGAGGCCCTGGGAGAAGGGGGTAGGGGAGGTGTCAGGTGTAAGGGGGACACCTAAGTTGAGTTGAAAGGATCTCAAAACTGGTCTGGTGAGAGCCGTGGGGGGGTGGGAGGGTGTGGGGGGGGGGGTGAACAGTATAGAAAGGGGGCACGGTAATCTCCTGGGGGGGGGGGGGGGGGGGGGGGGGGGTAGAAAGCCAAAGACGGCGGGGGTTACGAAAAGCCCTGGGAGGGGGGGGTAGGGACAGGTAGTGGGGGGGGGGGGGGGGGGGGGGACAGGGGTGGGTTTAGTTGGGGGGGGATGGGGGGTGGGTCAGGGTGGGGGGGAAGGGGGGGGGGGTGGAGTGTGGGGTGGGGGGGGGGGGGGGGGGGGGGGGGGGGGGGGGGGGGGGCGGGGGGGGGTGGGGGGAATAGGAGGTTTTGAACACTGAACCTAATAGAAAGATACGAAACCCGGAGGGTGGGGGGATGATTGCGACACAAACTCTTATGTAAGGGGACACGAATCCCCTGGAGGGGGGGGGGGGGGGGAGGGGGGCGGGTGGAAGAAAGTAAAGACACTGAACCTCAAGAAGAAGACACACAAAAGTTTATGCTGGCACAAAACAGATACCGAAACATTGAGGGTGGGGGGGGACACAAAATTCTGGGAGTGGGGGGGGACACTGAAAATTTGTAGAAAGAAGAGTCTTGCAAACAACCTTGTTGGGGGGACGGGTGAAGTAAAAGGACAGTGGGGGGGTGGGGACACCACGCCTCGTACGAAAAAAACTCCACACGAAATCAACCACAGACTGAATGCCCATGGGACTTTAGTGGGGTTAAAAAAAAAGCCAACCGAAAAAAAAAAAAAAAAAAAAAAATGGGGGGGGGGGGGGGGGGGGGGAAAAACCCAAAAAAAAAAAAAAAGGGGGGGGGGGGGGGGGGGGGGGGGAGGGGGGGGCTCAAGGCAACACTGTCTTTGAGAGTAAGGACACAAAACCCTGGTGGGGGGGGTGAAAAAAAAGAAACACCGAGATCGACAGGACAAGAAGGTATGTTGAGGAGGGGTAATGGACACCGAACTTCCGAAGGGGCACGCTGGACAGAGGCACAGTACTCCCGGGGGGAGATTGTGGTTTGTTGGTGGAGGGAAAATATGGCACCAAACATTATAAAAACAATACGGCAATGGCCACAATGGGGCAATGGGGCGGGGGAACAGGAATGATGAAAATGGCGTCTGAACCTTATAAGAAAGGGGACACACAAAAATCTAAAGAGTAGAAAAAGACAGAGGCCAAACATTACAGGGGGGCCGCGCTAAACCCTGAGGCGACACAAAATTCCTGTCGCAGAGGAAAAGAGCGAACTTTCATGGAAAGAGGATAAGAAACCACGTGGGGCTAGGGGTGGGGTGTGTGAGAGACAGATTCTTATAGAAAGCTAACACGAAAGTAGGGGGAGGGGGGGGTGGGGGGTGGGGGCGGGGAAAAGAAAAAGACACCAAAACCTTATAGAGGACACGTAAACCCTGCCAAGGAGACAGAGAGCACTGGTTGGGACCACCGAAGGTGGCGCGGAGCAGTGGGAAGTAAGATGGGGAGGAAACACGAAACCTTTACGTACAGCAAAAAAGACACCGAAATTGTAAAAGGGAACACAAAAAACCTTGGGAGACAAGAAGGAAAGAGAGGACACCTCAACCATGTAGAGAAAGTGGATAAAAAAAACACAAAAACCCTTCTAGGTTGCCAAAGAAACACCGACCTTTATCGAAAGGACTAGAAACCATGTGGACAGGAGAGCGGAAAAGGCCCCCAATAAACCGGAAGAGAAAAATGACACGAAACCCTGATTGGAAGCGAATGAAACGCGCGCGCGCGCTGACAACCGCTGGTTGGTGTGTGTGTGTGTGTGGAAACAGTTGTGTGCGGTGGGATGTGGTGGTGATGTGGGGGGGGGGGACTATGGAGGGCAGAAAGACGCCCCGAAACCTTATAGAAAGAGACACATTGGTCAATTCTGGTCGGGTGTTAAAGAGACTGACACCCTTATAGAAATACCAGAGAGCCCAGTGGTGGTGGGGGGTGTTGCGACAGCGAATTTTACAGAAAAGACACAAGACACGAACACCTGGTGAGGGGATAGACAGGTGTTGGAAGAGCCACACCACCTTTTTCCACAGGAACAGGACACAAAACACAAGGGTTTGGGGAGAAGAGAAGGACATCAATCCTCTACGGAGAACAAGACACGATTGCACGAAAACCTGTGGCTGAGAAACCAAAGCGAGAACCGAACCTCATAGAAAGAAAACAGAAAAACCCCGGAGGGGGTTAAAGACGAGATTTAAGCCTCGTACAAGGAAATAAGAAAGGGGGGCGTGGGTGGGGGGGAAGCGGGGATAAGGGGGGGGGGGGGGGGGGGGGGGGGGGGGGGGGGGGGGGGGGGGGTGGGGGGTGGGGGGGGGGGGGTGGGGGGCACAACATGTTACAGAAAGAGGGGGGGGGCAACCAAGGGTGGGAGTCAGGGGGAGGGAGGAAACATAAAAACTTTATGACAGGAAGGATATGGGGGGGTGTGGGTCAAAGGGTACCCAGCCATATAAAGAGTAGACATTGACGGGGGTGGAAGGCAGGGGACAAACCGTGGGATTATTAGTAAAACCAGGCCTGGATACTGAGGGGAGGGGGGTGGGGGCAAAAGCGTTAGAGGGCGACAACACGAGAGCCTATAGTTGGGGGGGGGGGGGGGGGGGAGAGGGGGGAGTGGTCTATTGGAGGATGGGGGAGGGGGACGTGGGGGGGGGGGGGGGGGGGGGGGGACAGGGGGTGGGCGGGGGGGGGGGGGGGGAGGGGGGGGGTGGAGGGGAGAGGAGTTGGGAGGGGGGGGAGAGGGGGGAGAGAACAGGTGAGCAGACAGTCACCATAGGGTGGGAGTCAGGGAGGGAGGATACTAAACCCTGTGGAGATTGTGGGGGGGGGCGGAGAAGACGAACCTTAAAAAAAAATAGATAGAAACCCTGTGGGGGGGGGGGGGACCCGGGGGGGGGGGGGGGGGGGGGGGGGGGGATCTCATCTTTGTAAAAGAACACAAAACACTCTGGGAAGAATGAAAAAAGATGGGAAAGAGACACGGGGGGGGGGGGGGGGGGGGGTGGGGGGGGGGGGGGGGGAAACTTTAAAGAAAGAAGACACGGAAGGTGGAAAAAAACTGGGTGGGGGATTGGTTGGGGGTGGGGGGGGGGGAGGGGGGGGGGGGGGGCAACCTGTATAAAAGACACAAAAAACCTGAGGGGGGGTGGGGGGGGGGGGTGGGGTTGGGTGCTGACACTGTCCATCGTCTCGAGTGAACTTCGTGGGGGGGGGGGGAGGGGGGGAGGGGTGGGGGGGGGGGAGGTTGGGGGGGGGGGGGGGGGGAGCACAGAACGTTTGTAGAAAGAAGGTCTCCAAACCATGGTGGTGTTGTGGTGGGTAGCGGTGTGGGGGGGGAGTTTTCGAACCTTATAGAAAAGGACATGAAACCATGAAAGAGAGAGGGGAGGGGGGGGACGACACCGATGCTTGTAGAAATGAGCACGCGAAACATGACAGGGGGAGTGGGGTGGGGGAAAGGGAACACCGAATCTTACAGACGGACAAAAATGCTGTTACGGGGAAACCAACATCGAAACTTTATAGAAAAGAGATATGAAACCAAATGAGATTTGGGGGTGGGGTTGGGTGGTGGGAGTGAGGAAAACTTATAATACCGTGAGGGAAAACTTCATTTCAAAAAAGGACATGGAACAACAAAGGGTCGGGAATAAAGAGACCGATTCCTATTGAAAGCGAACATGCAAATTGCAGGGGGGAGGAGGGGAGGGGGGGTGGGGTGTGGAAGGGAGAGGAGGTACACAGGACCTCAAAGAGGGAGGACGTGAAACTCTGAAGGGGGGGTGAGGGAGGGGGAAGAGATGTCGAGCTGACAGCAAAGAGAACACGAAATCTTGCAGAGGGGAAAATAGACACCGAATCTTACAGGGAACACAACACCCTGTGGGGAGGGAAGACCCCCTCCCCCACCCCCACCCCACCCAACAACCATGCAGAAAACGTACACACGAAACCCTCTGGGGAAAGTGAGGAGAGACACGGAACCCTACAAAAGAGGACAAGAACCCTGTAGATGAAGGGGGAGAGACATCGAACCTTATAGAAGGATAACATGAAACACTGTGGGAGAAGCCAGAAACAGAACCTTGAAGAAACAGGGAGAATGAACATGGTCTTACGTAAACAGACCTCAGCATTCTTGGTGATGGTTATTGGTGTACAAACGGCTGAATTTCATAACAGGACACACACCCGCGGAGTGTGAAGCAGAGGGGACGCGCGTGACAGAAACCAACACAGAACATTATAGGAATCGGATGCGGGGTAATGGCGGGGGGATGCGTTCCCTAGACACGAGCATTAAACATTCGTAGTAAAGATGTACACGAAAGCCTGGGGCGGGTGGGGTGCTGGGGGGGTTGGGGTAAAAGGTGGGGGGGGGGGTGAGCTGGGGTGGGGGGGGAACTGGGGGGGGG
>JADBJO010034076.1:5000-13897 GCA_016801955.1 Conus betulinus
AAATAGATATTGCAATGTGAGATGGGAACAGAGAAAGGGAGGGGAGGAGGACAGGTACATGGGGAATAGATATTGCTGTTTGTGTGTGCGTGTGCGCGCGCGCGCGCGCGCGCATATGTGTGTGTGTGTGATGTAAAAAGCGCCCATGAAAATCTTCCAATGCACAACACACAACGTATCTCCACATATATCACCTTCCACAGAAACACCCAAGACATTTTCTTCCTTGCTGCCCTCACATATCATGTTTCAACCGTCACACATTTGCCGTTGAAGGCAACTTCCAAAAACGTTGAAGGTGAGCAGCAAGGGTGCTCGGGCTATGACGCTTGTCTGCAGAGATAAACGTTAGGAAGCTTCGCGACTTGAAGAATATTGTTAAAGCCGCGCTGGTGCTTATGTCATCATCTGCAATGCCCCTTAAGCCTTTGTCGCTCTGGGCGAGTATCACGTGCAAGAAAAACAATTTGTTTCTTGCGTTTCTCTTTCGCTCGCCTTTATATTTTGTGGTCACATCAGGTTATTTCGGGAACAAGAGAGAGAGAGAGAGAGAGAGAGAGAGAGAGGAAGCGGATCAACTGGTCCCGTGACTGATACGCGGAACTCGTTCTTCTCTTTGAGGTTGACTCCATGCTGTTTATTCAATATACGTTGAAGTTATGTGACTGTTATTTCATCAAAGAATAGAAATTGCATATATAATCATATTACTTGACACAGAACCGAAAAAGTGGACGAAATTTCGATGGACACACACACACACACACACACACACACACACACACATCAAAATCAGCGTAAAAATCTTCCGAGAGGGAATGGTGGGCTACAGAGCACACGCCCTTGACCTTTCGCTTTGACTGGCAGGTCACCTTCGCTGTGCGAGTGTCTCGCCTGACAAGCTGAGCGTTCTCAACTCCGCCTTACCCTCTTGTCGATAGCGCGTAAAACACACACACACACACACACACACACACACACACAAACTCACTTACTTACACGCACGCTCGCTTGAGTCAGAGGAGACTCGCCTAGTCTGACACGAGCTTTAGAGAGGTTGAGGCGTGAAACAGTGCTGACGGGTGAAGGTGGACAGAGCGAGGAGAGGCTGAGGGCAGGAGTTGATTGACACTCAGAGAGATGAGAGATCCCAGAGCATCGCCTGTCTCTTGGCCTTGCAGTCTGTGCCTTAGTGCTAACATGAAGGGTGGGGGAGCTAGCTACGTGTCTGCTTGAGATCGTTTCTGGGCTCTTGAGAAATAGCAAAGCGTGTTTTGTGGGCCGTAAAGCTTTCTTATACGAAGTGGTTGATATATGAATCACTTGGTGATTGAATCAACCTGTTTGTAACTAGAGTGCAGGTACTTGTACAATTTTTCTTTCTGTTTGATTTATGTAAAACGGCATGTGCAATGATACACGACGAACTATGAAATTCACATCTCTTGAGTTTTGTCACGACTTATGACTCAATGCTAATGAGGTTCTTTTATCAATGTAACCGATTACTACACCTGTTGAATGTGCGCTTTCTTTCAGCTCGTTAACATCCAACCCATTCTGACAATAGTTTTTTGTCTGTCTCTCCTTCCTTTGTAGCATATAGTCTGTGTTTACCTGTCTCCCGGTCTGTGCTTGATACTCCCAAGGCATGGATACACGGGGATAGAATTATCATACAGAGTTTATTGAATGATACTTTATTGTATATCACATCGTAGCTATGCAATAGAATAGATGTATGCATCAGCAATGTTTGATCGACATTTTGTCAACAGCTTAGTGCGAATGGGGGAGGGAGGAGGGAGGGGAAGAGAGAGAGAGAAAATGTATGACTGGGGCTTGAGGGCGTGAGAGAGAGAGAGAGAGAGAGAGAGAGAGAGAGAGACAGACAGACAGACAGACAGACAGACAGACAGACAGAGTGTGTGTGTTTGTGCGTGCGTACGTGCGTGATGTGTGTGTGTGTGTGTGTGTGTGTGTGTGTGTGTGTGTGTGTGTGTGTGTGTGTGTTTGAAGGTGCGTGAGGGGGAGAGAGCTTTTTTTTTTCCTCTCCTTTTTTCTTTGTACTAAACATTGTGAAAGGTTAATATGCATGTTTAAGGAAGGAAAGACGAGTGTGTTGGAGGAGGGGGGGCGGAGTCCTAATCCCCGCTGACCATGATTATAGTGGTGTTGATCTGATGCTGCTTTTCCCGGTTTGCCCCGTGTATAGCCACATCCATGCAGGTGCTTTCGCAGTCCTAGCAGCACCATTCCTCAGGGTCCTGTCCGTCAGGTCACTTGGAGGCCACTCACAAGAGAAATCCCTGCGGTGCTGCTGTATAGCTGAGTGTAGTGGTTTGCAGTGCAGAACTGCAGTCCAAGCATCCCAGATTCGATTTGCAGGCGATGTAACGCATGTTCAGTAAGCTGTTCTTACTCACCTGCCGCATTCCAGATAGATTTTTGTTTTAGGTATGGTCTTCTTGTTGTATTTGGGTGACATCACATTTCAAGGTACGGTCTGCAGTGTGTGTGTGTGGTGTGTGTGTGTGTGTGTGTGTGTGTGCAAGCAAACATTTGGATATCTTCAAAGTCGTGTTTCTTCTTCTTCTTCTTCTTCTTCTTCTTCTTCTCTCTTCTCTCTCTCTCTCTCTCTCTCTCTTCTCTCTCTCTCTCTCTCTCTCTATGAGAAGCAGCAAGGCGCGCACTGATTGATCTGCGATAAGTTTTTTTTACGAGTTTTCTCAGAAACATGCCAGTTTCTGGACTCCCTGTGGCTATGGAGAAGAGACTCTGAACGCCCTGCTAACGGACAATAACGTCACAAGCTGGAAAGTGGCAGGAGAACGTGAAAACGCTGTGGTTGTCTTGCGCCTCAAGCCTGCCGCTTTCAAGTGTCAACAAACATACCGGATCCTGTTCAGAACGCAACACACAGGTCCAGTATGACAGGAAGAAAACCACCCAGCCACATCCGACAAGACCAGCAGCGAGCCCGACAGCATTAGAGGGAGGCAAGGCAAGTGGAGCACGTGAAGAAGCCATTGTAACCTCTGCGATTACTCCATCTCCGACCGACGTGTGTCTTGAAAACCCTGCGTGCCCATGACCCAGAAGTGGAAATGCACTATGGCTACGCACTCGAGTCAAACGGATGATCAAACAAGATTGCAAAAACTGATGCCCCCCCCCCCCCCACCCCCCCCCCCCCCCCCCCCCCACCCCCCCCCCCACACATACACCCTCCCCCTTCACTGCCTGGGAAACACTACACGGCCTGATCCTGTTCTACGGAGTTGTTGCCTGTGCTGAAGATCCACGCCTCGCCTTGGCTTAAAGCTGTGTCAGAGCAATTGACAAAGGCTACAACAGCAAGGCTACATCAAAATGTTGTTGTGCTCTGCATAGTTAGTCGTGACAAGCTCCAAGCGTGGCACCATCAGTCTCCAGAATCCCTCGAAGTCGGAGTGTGTTGCTGCCCCCAGGCGGCGGGGTAATGAAAAACGGTTAACTGCCAAGGCATGAATGGACCTCAGAAAAGACGAGATGTCTTCATTATTTGACAAACAAAAACTGTTCTGTCTATTTCTTACAAGACACGCATTTTGAGAAAAAAAAATGGAGAAACATGTTTTAGCGGAGTGGGGTTATCAAGGATATTATTTTAATCAAATGCAAGAGGTGTTGCGGTAATGTTAATGATAATTTTGAGTTTAAAGTGAAAAGGGTTGTTAAAGATTATTTGGGGAATTATATTATGGTTATTATTCAAATACAAAACTTCACCGTCCTTTTTGTTAACGTATACAGGCCAAATAAATGACCCCGAGTTTATTACAATATTAAACTGAAGATAATTGAACTTAATGTACAAAACATATAATGGGTGGAGATTACAAAATATTATTTAGTACTGACCCGGTGAGGGATTACCATAACTATAGACACATAATAATCCTAAATCAAAGGACACAGTTGAAAGCATTATGGAAGACCTCGATTTAAATGGCATTTGGCGAGAATTAAACCAAGAATGTCTCTGTTTTTACCTGGCGAAGAACCAGCCCTTTTCAGCAAGCACGTTAGACTTCTTTCTGATCTCGGATTCAGTGGTTTCGTTAGTAGATGATGCAGATATTGGACTGTGGATATAGAACAGATCACTCCGCTATCCTACTAAAACTAAAATTTAAAGGAAATGTGAAACATAGCACTTTTTGGAAGTTCAGTATATCTGTTTTGAAGGATAAACTATATCCAGATGAAATAAATGCTGAAATAAAGAATGTTAAAGAAGAATACTCGATAAACACAAACAATGATGAAATATCTGACGAAGAGATTCAATTGTCCGTCTCTGATGACGTGTTCTTAGATTTCCTTCTGGTGTGAAGATACGGTCAAAAACTATCTCATATGCTACGATTAAAAAAAAAAAAAAAAAAAGAAAAGAAAACAACGGAAGAAGAAAAACGGTTGGAACAAGATATTCGTAGTATAAATGAAACTGAAAGTAAGAGTGAACAAGACGTCGGGGCTATGGAAGTCAAAAAAGAACAATTAAAAGAGGTACGGGAAAAAAAGAATAAAAGGAGTACTATTGAGGTCGAGGGCCAGATGGATAGCTGATGGAGAGAAAGTAAGTAGCTATTTTGCAATTTAAAAAAAAAAACGTCATTATGTTAGTAAAAAAATATGCCAAGACTCATAGACCAGCAAGACAATATTTTAGTGAAGCAGAAAGACATTATCCAAGAGGTACAGAGATTTTACAAGTCTTCATATGCCGAAAGTGGTGTACAAAATTGTGAAATTAAATATTTGGTCAATAGTGTTCCATGCTTGGATGATACAGAGGCAAGTGAATTGGAGGGTGAAATTACAATAGAAGAAGCTACTTGTGCCCTAATTAATATGAAACACATAATAAAAGTCCAGGCACAGATGGGTTGTAGTGCAGAGTTCTTTAAATTTTTTTTGGGAAAAAGATAGGAATATTTGTTGTTAGAGCCTGAATGCAAGTTTCAGGAAGGGGGAATTATCTTGTGCACAGAGGGAAGGTATCATTGCGTGGATTCCTAAAGGTGACAGACTAAGACAATACATAAAGAATTGGAGACCTATCTCACTTTAAATGTCATTTATAAAATTGGATTTTCTTGCATTGCTAATCGTTTGAAAAATGTACTACCACATGTTATTACTGAAGACCAAACAGGATTTATTAGAAATAGATACATAGGTGATAATCTGAGATTAATCTATGACACAATAGCTTACTTAGATAAGCACAAGTTACCAGGATTATTACTGAACATAGATTTTTAAAAAAGCTTTTGACTCAATTAATTGGGAATTTATGTTTAAGGTATTAAAAGCTTTTGGATTTCAAGAAGATATATACAGATGGATAATGTGTTTTTATAGCAACAAAAAATCTTGTGTTATTGTAAATGGTCAGGTATCAGACTGGCTGGAAGTTAAAAGAGGATGCAAACAAAGAGACCCCGTGTCCCCCTATTTGTTTGTACTTTCTGTCGAGGTGCTAGCTATAATGGTAAGAGAAAATCCAGATATTCACGGGATCAGAATGAATAACATGAATGCAAATTGTCTCAATACGCTGATGACACTGAATTCCTGCTTGCGGGGGATAGAAAGTTTTTTGAAAATGTATCGATGTTCTGTGCTCGTTTTTTTGTTCTTGCTCGTTTTTTTTTTTTTGTTTTTTTTGTTTTTTTGTTTTTTTTTGTTTTTTTTTTTTTTGGGGGGGGGGGGGGGGGGGGCTCCATATGAACAAAGGCAAAACTAGCGCTATTAGGTTGGGAAGCAGAAAAACTAGTTAAATCCGTTACATAGAACATTTGGGAATATACATTTGTATATATCAAACTCCAATATCCTTTTTTAGTGTGCTGTTTTGTTGATTCCAAGTCTGTTTTGCAATCACTGCAAACTTGGGATTGAAAGGCCAGAAACGATGTACTATATGAAATAAGGTACCTGATACACTGTATTATGTCTCAGGGTATAATCGTAGACTTTGTTGGATTCCTTCACATTGTGGTCTCAAACGGAAATGAAATAGCAGATAATCGAACTAAACTTGGTGCTCAAAACTGCTCAGAATGTGTGCTAAATTTGCCATTACATCCTTCCAAGTGTGAAATGCTATTCAACCTGGAACACTACGTTTACAAAACCTTTTTCTGTGGAAAAATGATACACACTGCCTAGCTGCTCACGCCATCTGGCTAAGATTATCACAAAATTAAGGCTGAACACATGGAAGACCAAATTTTCTCCTGAAGTTTGTGTGTGTGTGGAAAATTCATCTCTGTGCATCACCTTCTATTAGATTGTCCAGTTTTAACTAAAATGTATAAGGCGAAAGGTATCAGTCTTGACACAAATATGAAAATGAGAGTCAAGTTCTGTCTGACTCATGCATAATTGAGTTTGCCGCCACTTTAGCCAGTTCTGATGTAGCTAGACTATTATGAGGGTCCTTAACTGATATGCTGTTTTCTTTTTCATAAGTGTATGCAGATGTATGTGTTGAAATGACTTACCCGTGGTTTTTTTTTCGTCTAATATCATCTGCGGATGAAAAGACGTAAAATTAAACCTCCACCACATTTGGGAATGGACTGGAATCCATCAAAATTTAAATACTTGGAGTGTGATTTACGAACGATCTTAGAGAATGTATTAACATAAATCATTCGGAACATTGACAGATATAAAGCATTTATTACAAGTATGGGTAAAACGTCAAATAACTCCTCTTGGCAGAGTTGCCATAAGAAGATCAATTATTCTTTCAAAATTGCCTCATTTGTGGTTACTTTTACCGAACCCACTTGATATAGTTTTTTCAGATATGTCAACACATCTGTTACAAATTCGTTTGAAATAACAAGACGCATAAAATTAGCCGCAAAATTCAAAAAAATATTAAAAATGGTGTGGTGGCATTGGTATTCCTGACTTTTGTTTTATCTTTAAAGCTGTCTTGGATTAGGAAAGCGGAAAAATCAACTCATAAATGGAAACATATTTCTGTTGAAAAACTTTCCCAATGGCCTCTGATTAAAAATTTGGTCCCGAGTTTGTCTCCAGTTTTGCAAAATACAATCACTTTTGAAAAGGATGTCTTTGAGGCAATGAATGTTTTCTATTATAAATGTACACCTAAGAATTCCGCTGAACTTCTTGCCGAGCCGATATTTTACAATAAAAGCGAATTCAAGTAGGGAAGAAGTTTTATTGTTTCAAGAGAGTTTACAAACAAAGGTATCTACAATCTTGCGCAGTTTTTTTTTTATGATAATGGAAAGATTTTGTCGCATATGCAGTTCAAAGAAAAATGTAATGTGAACATTGATTTTTTTTTACTTCTTTTTTGCTGTTATACAACGGCTATAAACGATTGCGTAAAAAAAGTATAATATTACGATCAAGGATAATAAACATTTAAAACGAATCACTTTGTTTTAGGAACATATTTGCAATTAACAAAGGCTCAAAAATGTACTATGATATACTGGTAGAAAATAATCCGAGACCAAAATGCTGTTACAAATGGGACTAAAAGCTCTCAACAGTCCATGACTGGAAATCGTGCTTCCATTATATACATAGAATAAATGACGTAAAGCTTAACTTGTTTCAGTTGAAGATTGTACATCGATGCCTAGGTACGAACATTATCCTAAGGGAAATTGGAATAGTTGATCACGATACTTGTGTAATTTCTGTGGAATGCACAAGGATAGTATTGATCACATGTTTTGGAAGTGTGACATCGTACAGGGTTTTTTTTGAACAATCTCATTGATTTAATGAAAGAAAGGTGTATAAATGCAAGAAATGTACGATTGACAGAATCATTTGTGTTGCTCAGTTATGACAGTAACATTTTTACAGACAGCATCTTTTCTTTCTTAATATTGTTTGTAAAATGCTATTTGTACCTTTGTAACTAGTGATACAAATCCACAGATATCTGTCTTCCTGAAAAAATTAAAATTCAGATATAAAATCGAAGAATATAATGCCTGTTTACAATTAACCAGAAAAATTTCTCTAACAGATGGATAACATACACACCATTATTATCTGACGACTAATCAGTCAATATATACTTTACAAAGTACAGTTATACGTATAATAAACAATTATATCGGATTGTGTCAGTTCATTTGATTCGCCTGACAATCATTATCCTTTGCCCATCTGTTCTCTGTATGATCAGCATACACTTAATTTCAGGTGATCATTTTTTTTTTCTTCCGAAAAATGGCTACACTTTTGTTCCCGCATGTAATCAATATTTCATATTATGTGTGTTACACTACATATGGTTGATATAGGTCTTGTTTGCCCATGTACTCTCCACCATGTTTTACAGCTTTTTTTGTCCCACATCTAAAACTTGATTTAAAGCATGTTACTGAAAGCATTTGAGGTCACGCACAAACCCAATCCAATCTCTCTCTCTCTCCCCCTCCCTCCCTCTCTCTCCTCTCTCCTCTCTCTCTCATCTCTCTCTCTCTCTCTCTCTCTCTTATTTTTTTCTAGCTGTATGTTTTGATTCACTTATATTTGTTATTGTCATTTTGTTTAAAACATTGAAAAAAAAAACGGTCACACACGTAAGGTTCTCATCCCTAGCTGATGCATTTGTACCATAGTGTTCAAGTACTTTGGCTGTTTCGATGATCCCTGGAGTCTTTTTAGCCAGGATACGACCACAACAACACAACAAGACCCATGCTGCAGACGGACATCAACGTGACCTGTCAGAACTGTGGTTACAAACAAAAAATAAACAAATAGTTTGTGATGGTTTCCTTGTGGAAATAACATGCATCGTATACATTTTTTTTTACGCAAGGTCCATCGAATTG
>JADBJO010034077.1:19968-33865 GCA_016801955.1 Conus betulinus
ACATGGATTCCAGGGACCTCCTTGTGATCAGTCCTCTCCGCACAGCTGAGCACAACACATCCTGTTCCCTCAACTCACTTCCAGTGTCTCTCTCTCCCGGTTACTACTGTCTGCGGTCTACCTGAGGTGTAACAAAGTGTACGACTGCCCAGAACTGAAGATGAAGCAGACTGTGAGACGTACGAGTGTCCTGGTTACTACCGCTGTCGCCAGGCCCGTGTGTGCGTGCACGCCGAGCACATGTGTGACGACAGGTATGGCCAGTGCCCTCAGAATGACGATGAGCTGTTGTGTCACTTCACCTGTCCACCTGCTTGCAGATGCTTTCGGGATGGCGTTTTTACTGCAGCCAGAGTTTTTGCTGCCGCTGACCATCCGGAACTCCGGTTCTTAAAACGCTGACGGAACGAACATGACCCTGACATGACTTGGTTGCTCAACACCATGCTAATTCATGTGAGTTTATATCCAATTGCTTTTTGCTTCATGTTCAAGCACCGGAGCTTCCAAACCTTAAAAGTCTCGACTTGAGTGAAAATCGTCTACACCAACTTCAAGCTGACGACTTGGAAAAGATGAAAAGTGTAGAAATTCTGATCTTAGCTGATAACCCTCTTCAGTTTCATTCCGGCGTGCCAGCTATAGTTAAGCTTGAAAATCTGATAGTGCTAGATTTGTCAGAAATTCAGATCAGTCAATTGAATGCCAGTAAGTTAAGGAATCTGGTTCATCTTTCAGACCTTAAACCTGTCCAACACCCGGGCTGAACCATGTTGCTGATGGAGGATTCCAGCCACTGAAATCTGTCCGTTCTTTAGACCTCTGGCAGTGCCCCCTCCAGCAGTTTCCTCCTCCATATATTTTCTACCAGTTAAACGAACTGGAATCGGTGACATCTTCGAACCACAAGCTGTGTTGCCCAGCTGTGCTCCCCAACAGTTTTAACCCACATCGGTGTCAGTCTCAGTCTGACGCTGTGTCATCCTGCGACCATCTGCTTCAGAGTCAAGTACTCAGAATTTCTTTAGCCCTGCTTGCTGCTGTCACCCTGAGCGGCAATCTTTCAGCCTTATTTTACTGGGCTGTCATTCGGAAACACTTCCAGTCATTTGGCTGTGGGTGTTTTCTGCTGCACTTGGGTGTGTCTGACATTTTACGAGGCACGTATTTGATGATCATAACGGTAGCAGATAGAGTGTTTCAGGGTACGTACTTGTGGAAAGACGTCCTGTGGAGATCCAGTGTCACGTGCACGTCTGCCGGAATGGTGTTCCTCCTGTCGGCTCAGGTGTCTTTCTTCCTGATCTGTGTGATGACTCTGGACAGAGCGTTGGCGGGTGTGTGAGTCCCTGAAACCGCTTCTGCTTTTGTCCCCAAATCAGCTCACCTGGTCATTTGTGGGTGATATGGATCACTGGCCTTCTTGTGGCCGCACTTCCCCTGTCCTTTGAAACACAGCGCTGGAGTTTCTACGGTCACACTGCCTTGTGCCTGCCTGTTTCCCACTCCAGGGAAAGAGCACAGCGCCCATTTTTTTACACCTGAATCACATTCGTCACCATCCATCTCATTCCTTTGTTCTTCTGCTTCTCTCTTCCATTTCAGTCTGTGTCCCGTCGTGGTCGCAGCTCAAGGCTTGGTCGGCTGGACTCTGAACCGGACGTTGATCATAGTGACAGATTCTAGCGAAAGGACCTGGAGCTTCTGGTCGCCAGAAGCTCCTCGCCGTAGTGGGTGGTCCGCCACGGCGTGCAGGGTTCTGGTGGGAGCGTTGTGGATGTCGGCAGTGAGGAACAGTAGCGTTCCAAGTGATGTACAGGTCATTGTGACTGTCCTGGGGTCTGTCGGTCAGCCCAGCTCTCAGCCCGCTGCTCTATGCGGTCAACGTTGTTCTGGAGCACAGGAAGAAGCGGTCTGAACAACTGTTGCTGACCATCCTGGCACGACAGAGAGCCGGTCAACAGCACACAAACCACAAGAGTGTGCATAGGCAGCAGAACTGATATTACTTTATTCAAAGAACAGTTGACATGTGGGGAAAAAAGTCATTATCGTATTCATCAAGATTTGTTACATTTTTTTCGACGATAGGAAAATGTCTATCTTTGATTTTAGAAAAAAAAATCCCTTTTGGATTTTTTTTGTCGGATTTAGTTGTGCATCGGTTCCATGTACATTTGTCCATATGTTTGATCTGACATGCAAGTATTATTTTGTTTAATCGCTGCGATGTCTGTGTCAAGTGATATCTTTATATATGCTGATAATATTAAAGGCAGAACGACAAGTACTTTGCAGAGTGCAAAGTCACTGACGTGAAAATGAGAACTCCTGGTTTCGAATCCTAGACACAGAATTTGTTTTCACATTCCCCGTCGGTTCTGGTCAACATTGACCTAAGCTACTTTCAACGCCCATCTTGCGCCGAATTTTAGAAGATGAGTGATTTGCTCGTTCTTCGTTTTCATTGTCCTTAATGTTGTTTATCTTGCCTGAAGAGGACCTTGTAAATCGAAACGCGTTGTGTCTCTCGTGTTTCTGATTTGTCTGTCCATGTCAAAGGGCGGAGTTACTTTACATTCCTTTTAACGCTAGGCTCCGGAGTTTTTTTGATGTCAGAGACAATGACTCTTGTTGCCACACACAGTTTGCATGCATCCGACACGCGTAGAATTATGTTAACGTGTGTGTGGGTGTCGTCCATTCATATGTAGAATTATGTTAACGTGTGTGGGTGTGTCGTCCATCTATATGAAGAATGATGTAACGTGTGTTGGTGTGTCGTCCATTTATATGTAGAATTATGTTTAATGTGTGTGGGGTTTGTCGTCCATCTGCAAGTGTGTCAACTTTGTACATATTCCCGCTGGGGTGCATTAATGAATACCCGAAACAATACTGCTATTCAGATGACTTACTCGCCATAAAGAAACAGTATTATATTTCTCCGCCGGACGCGTTTCGACGTTTTTGGTCTTCATTAAGCAAGAGAAACAACATTCAGGACAACGAAAAACGAAGAACGCGCGTTCACTTCTTTCTCGAATTCGGCGCTTAAGTCATTGTCCTTAATGTTGTTTGTCTTGCCTGCTGAGACAAAAGAGGTCGAAACGCGTTGTGTTCTGTCTGTAATTTGCTTTGCTTTTCCCTTTTTGTTCGGAGGAGTAATAGAATATTTTTCTTTTAAGGATGGTTCCATTTTCTTCTGCAGACGCCTCACTTTGAAACTTACTCAGCCATGTCACTTCAGAGGCGCAAAATGCGAGTCGCACTCATTCCCTCTTCTTCTAGCGAGAAAGGTTCGTGCTTTCATCTTGGATCGCCTTTCAAGAAGTGAAATGACAGAGCCAACCAGTAGTTTTGATATTCCATAAAGATATATTGCTTTCGTATTATGCTGCCAGTATGGTCCCCTGACTTCATTGCGATCGTTTCACTGGAAAGATTTGTAATGATTTCGTCATTGATGTGAACTGATCCAGCATACGCTTTTTCCCCGTGGTATGGACTGAAATGCATTCTCCCTGCATACCTGTTTATCTTGGATTGGCAGGTTGATCCGGATCCAGACCACAGATCCGCGCCCAAAATTTCGAGGGATCAGCGCTGAATCACCTTCAGCCTTTTTTTAAAAATAGAAGTTTGGTTCAGTTGATTCAGCGGGTTTTTATTTTATCTTATTTATTCATTTATTATGGAAATTTGGTCTGTTGGTTCAGCAGGCTTTTCCCCCCCAAAAAAATGTTGTTTATTTGTTCAAGTATTCATGTATTTATTTATCTGTCTATTTATTTACTTATCTGTTTATATGTATTTATTTATTCATTGCTATCACATCTTCTGTGCCACCTCAGTGGCGTTACATCCAAGCCGCTCCTTCCGACCGCCCTGTCCACAGCTACAGCCCGACTTGGCTGCCACAAGCCCATGACAAGGCAATCCACAGGGAGCAGTCAATGTCAAGTCGTCTTGAGGCAACCCACCGGATTGACTGCCGTGGGCAAAATGAAGTCGTCTTGAGGCAACCCACCGGATTGACTGCCGTGGGCAAAAATGAAGTCGTCTTGAGGCAACCCACCGGATTGACTGCCGTGGGGAACATGAAGTCGTCATGAGGGAGCCCACCGGATTGACTGCCGTGGGCAAAATGAAGTCGTCTTGAGGCAGCCCACCGGATTTGACTGCCGTTGAGAAAATGTCAGTGCAAGATCGCAGTGGATAGACCCCCCCCCCCCCCTGCCCCCCCCCCCCCCCGCCCCCTGCCGTCACCTCCCCCCCCCCCCCCTCCCCCGATTGACTGATTGATTAATTGATCAATTGATTGATTCATTGATTGATTCATTAATTATTTAATTAGAGCGATGTTGATCAGTGAATCAACCAGCAATCAATTAATCAACCAACCAACCAACCAATCAAACCGACAAATCAAGTAAAATGGATAGATCAATTAATTAATGATTAATTAAAGAAGCAATCAATGAATCAATCAATCAATCACTTACTCACTCACCCACTCACATGCTATCTCAGTCACTGGCTCGCTCACTCACTCATTCACTCACTCAGTAAATGAATTATTATTTCAGTTGTATGATGACGGCCTGAAATCGATCTCAGCGTCATCAGTCGACCCTGAGAGATTCTGACGTTTACCCTCCCCACCCCTCCCACCTTCCTTTCTCTCATTTTATTCATACTCTTTCTGTAAAAATTCCTGACCGATTTGATGATGAAAGATACCGTTTAACACACACACACACATACACACCACACACACACACACACACACACACACACACACACACACACACACACACACGCACGCACGCACGCACGCACGCACGCACGCACGCACACACACGCACACTCGAAAAACTCACACGGACACATATACACACGCATTTACAAATGGCAACAATGCTAAGTTTTTTTCCGTCGAAGTATTACGCGGATTTTGATTTGGCGTTGTCCTAATATGTGTGTGTGGGAATGGGGAAAGGGGGAGGTAGATGCGTGAGTGCGCGCGCGCGCGCGCGCGCGTGTGTGTGTGTGTGTGTGTGCACTTGCGTGCTTGTGTGCGAGCGTGTGAGTATGTGTGTGTGTGTGTGTGTGTGTGTGTGTGTGTGTGTGTGTGTGTGTGTGTGTGTGTGTGTGTGTGTGTGTGTGTGTGTGTGAGTGATGAGTGTGTGTGTGTGTGTGTGTGTGTGTGTGTGTGTGTGTGTGTGTGTGTGTGTGTGTGTGTGTGTGTGTGTGTGTGTGTGTGTGTGTGTGTGCACGCGGTGAAACGTCTTGTGAACATTTTAGCCGAGATGTTTTTCATGATACCCCCACGTCACTGGTTGTTGTGATTTTTACAAGCAGAAACACACTGCTTTGGAACTTAGTGTTGGTTGGAAAACGTCGCATCTGGTCAACAACGCGTCCACTCTCACTGGACCACAGAATCTGACCCGTCAGTCACAGGAAAAGAAATACCCATCATGCCGTTATTTCCATTCCTCACAACGTTACCGGAGACAATACGTACAACGTCTACACCACATCTATCCATTCTAATAACACTTTTTTGACCAAGCACACCGTCACCGCCACACCCTCCTCTCTTTCGGTCAACGTCTCAGAATATGGATACGTTAGACTTGGGCAAACCGATATCGATCACTGTCTGAATCGATCTCACGAGCTTCGGTTCAAAGCGGTCAACGGGAGGGTGGATTACGGGCGTGATAATGTGGGACTGAAGAGAGGACAATTCAGTCACTGTAACATTTACATCTCCACCTTACCTGGAATGATTTTTCGCTTTCAAGCCAGGGCACACAGGTATATAACTGTTTAAACTGTGGAGGTAAAAGACTGTTGTGCACGTGATGGTGATAAAGTGTTCTGGGTGTTTGTGTATGCCAACTGTCCTCGTCTCGTGTTCAGCAACACCAATCGTGTGCTCTTTGCCTTGAAAAGAGTCGAGCGGTGTCGACACTACTTGGCACTGGATTTTACTTTTGACATTGTTCCGAAGTCTGTTCGACCTGAAGTGAAGCTTTTGTTCACCTCAAACGAAACAGGTGCGTGTTTCTCTCCCCCCCCCCCCCCTCTCTCTCCTCTCTCTCTCTCTCCTCTCTCTCTCTCTCTCTCTCTCTCTCTCTCTCTCTCGCACGCACGCACACACACACATTTCATTTTGAATTTATTCATAAACCATTAGAACACCTGTCAATGGTAATCTGGCAGCTTTTGATCATGTGGGACTTATTTAAGATTGATTACCAGCTACGAATTGTTGTTGTCACACCACTGTCGCAAAAGCGTGACTGCAACTGTACTGAGCTAATACAATTTTAGGCCTGTGTCAAATCGACCATTAGTTTCAAAGGTACTTAGAGAAGATCGTGTTGAGACGTTTGCAGAGACATTTATCAGATTACCGTCTTTTCGAAATTAGTCAGTCTACTGTGAGAAGGATCACAGCACACAGACTGCTGTTCTGAATGTTCCGGACATTCTGCTGACGAATGCCACAAAATATTCATCTCCATGATTGCTTTCCTTGAACTCAGTGCAGCATTCAACACGCTGGTTTATCCCATTCTTTTGAAGAGGTTGAAAGTGACTTTTGGCTCTCAGGGCCAAGTTCTTGACTGGTTTATGTCATCCGTCACTAGTTATTGTCATAGATGGTTGCATGTCTGCCCAAAGTCCCCTTGCGTGTAGCGTTCCCCCAGGGCTCTGTGTTCTGTGTTGTTACGATTATATTCTCAACCTTTGTTGGAATTATTTCATTCCCTCTGTTTCTGTTTGTCTCTGTCTCTGTCTCTCTCTGTCTCTCTCTGACTCTGTGAATCTATCTGTTTGCCCATCTGTCTGTCTGTCTGTCTGTCTGTCTGTCTATCTCTCTCAAAACAAAGGACATGTCAAACTGAGCGTGAATAACCTGTATTACTCGTGTCATATTGCGACAACTCTAATCGAGCACACACTTTTGATTTCTATTTTCTTTTCCACACAAAACGGGACAGGGTTTATTCAGTCTCCTCTGTGGGATGGACGCACCTCTTACCCACCCGCTGTGGATAGCTGGGCCTCTCTGACCGCCCCCCCCTGACCCGCCTCATCATTCTGAAATGGCTCCACCTATCCCTTCCCGACAGTAATTTGATTCCTTGTTGGTTTACGTCGGGGGACGAACGGAACAACACTTCTTCGACAAGGTCTGCACGCACAAACTTATCGTTCAATACTTCAGTGAGGACGTCCACCTCCGCTTCATCAGCGGGGCACATCACCCCTGCTATCTGGGTTTTTCAACATCGAGTTCTTCATGCCAGTCTGGCACCTGAAGCGAGCGGGCGGCGGCAGGAGCCAGTGGAACTGCACAGTGCTGGGTTTCCAGCGGGACTACTACGGCAGGTATTTCCCATGTAATGACGAGTGGGACTGTGTGGGTGGGGAGGACGAAAGAGGCGTGCTGGTACGTCAACTCCACGATGTGTGGGACCTCCCAGTGGTGGCTGGCCGGGAAGTGCTATCAGCTGATGACGGAGAAGCTGCCGTGGCTCGAGGCCTCGGGGAAGTGTCGGAGGAGGGGCGGGGCTCTGGTCAGCCTGAAGCTCGCCCAGCGAGTGGAAGGCAGTGCGCGAGATGCTGAAGCTGAGAGGGTCCGGAAAGATTCACATAGGGTTGAGGACTCGGCGTGCTCCTAACATGTAGGATTTCGTTTATGTGTGTGTGTGATTTTTTGTCCACTGTCGAGATAACTCTTTCTGTCATTGTGTCTGTCTCTATTTGTTTGTCTCTGTCTTTGTGTCTGTCCCTCTGTCTGTCTGTTCTCTCTCTCTCTCTCTCTCTCTCTCTCTCTCTCTCTCTCTCTCTCTCCTCTCTCTAAATCTATCTATGTATCTGTCTGTTCATCTATCTGTCAATCTAGCTACCTACCTACCTGATTATCTACCTACCTACCGACCTGCTGACCTACCTGTCTATCTATCTATCTATCTATCTATCTATCTATCTATCTATCTATCTATCTATCTATCTATCTATCTTGTCTGTCTGTCTATCTATCTAGCCCATTTCTCTGTGAGTGTGTGTGTGTGTGTGTGTGGTGTTGTGTGTGTGTGTGTGTGTGTGTTGCGGGCATGCGCGCGTTTGTGTTTATGATATTACTGCAGTTTACATGTCAGGTATATATGCATTTTGTTTTTGTAAGCCAAAGCCCATAAACCCTTTAAAATGGGGGGCTTTACCCCCCCCCCCCCCCCCCCCCCCCCCACCCACACACACACACACACCACCCACAAAACGTATTTATTATTCTGCCTGCCTGTCTGTCCGTCTGTCAGTTTTTCTCCCATTTCCATTGCCTTCATGTTATCTTGTAATTCACATTGTTTAGGTATGGAACGTTGCTTCACTGGGTAGATAACACCGTCGCATACTATACTTACCAAAGAGGACCTACCCGAGGCAACTTCTCTTCGCTCTGCTTTTACTTCACATGGAATCGTTTTGCACACGGTACTGGCATCTTCCATGGAAAATGTGACGATGCCACCTTTCGCCACCAATTCTTGTGTGAATTTGACTCGAAGTCTGGAACTGTCGATGCCAGACCTGGGACCTGGTGTCACGCTTGCCACAACTCGAAAACAATTTCCTGTGTCCGTCACCAGTTGCTTGGCAGGTCACGTGGTCCACGAGTTCCTAGCTTGTGACCTGCAGAGCGAGTGTTTGGTTGGACGAGAGCCTAGGGGGCAATCTTCATGCTCCACTGATCGTGATCCTTCTCCTCCGCCGCCCTCCTTTCTGTGTGGCAATCGGATCCAGGAGGTGCCTTACATGTTGGTGTGTGACCATCGCGCGGACTGCATCGATCAGAGCGACGAGGAGTTTTGTGTGTACCCCCCGTGCCCTCCACACACTACCTTTGACTGTGGAGACCGCCAGGTAAGTGTGTCTGAAGCAATGAGGAAAGGAAGATATGAACGAAGAAAGAAAGAAAAACAAGATGCAAAGCATATAAACGTACTCCCAGTTTTTATCTTTAATACGCATGAGATATTCCATAAGAGGAAAAACCGTTCTGGGCCGTTATAGCTTTTAGTAACGGCTATCCTGGCAAACATCGGCCATCATCTGTGATCCATAATGAACATATCTACAAATTTTCAGAAAGATAGGCCAAGTACTTTCTGAGATATTCCATAAAGAAGGAAAACCGTCATGGGCCGTTATGGCCGTTAGTGACGGCTATAACGGTAAAATGAAACATCGGACATGATCCGTGACCCATAATGAACATACATACAAATTTTCAGAAAGATCGGCCAAGTACTTTCTGAGAGATTCTATAAGGAAGAAATTCGTTATGGGCCGTTATAGCCGTTGGTAACGGCTATAACGGTAAAATAACACATCGGGCATCATCTATGGCCCATAATGAACCTGCCTACAAAAATTTCAGAAAGATCGGCCAAGTACTTTCTGATATATTCCATAAAGAAGGAAAACCGTTATAGGCCGTTATGCCGTTAGTGATGGGTATAACGGTAAATTAACACATTGGGCATCATCCATGACCCATAATGAACATGCCTACAATTTTCAGAGAGATCGGCCGAGTACTTTCTGAGATATTCCATAAATAGCGAAAACCGTTATAGGCCGTTATGGCCGTTACTAACGGCCATAACGGTAAAATAACGCATTTGGGTCATCATCCGTGACCCATAATGAACATACTTACAAATTTTCAGAAAGATCGGCTCAGTAGTTTTGTCTGGGGTGGTGGAACACATTTTGACCACGGACGGACGGACACACACACACACACACACACACACACACACACACACAACACCACACACACACACACACACACACACACACACACACACACACACACACACACACACACACACACACACACACACACACACACACACACACACTTTTTCGTTCCCATTGTAAAGAAAGGAAGAAGGAGACAACAAACAAACAAACAAAATGAGTGAACCAGCACATTTTGTGGTTTCCACGTCTGTGCACAGACAGAGAGAGAGAGGAGGGGGGGGGGGGGGGTCGAGAGAGAGAAAGGGGAGAGAGGGGAGAGAGAGAAAGGGGGAGGGAGAGAGAGAGACACAGAGAGAGAGAGAGAGAGGGGGGGGGGGAAGAGACAGAGAGAGAAAGAAAATGCCAAAACATGGGCGTGAAACTGCGTCCGGAATGCAAACTAGTCAATATTCTGATCGTGATCCTGAATCAGCTATCACGGTAAACTAAAACATCGGGCATGATTCGTGACCCATGATGAACATACCTACAAATTGTCAGAAATATCGGCCAAGTACTTTCGGAGATATTCCATCAAGAAGGAAACCCGTTACAGGCCGTTACAACGTTAGTAACAGCTATAACGGGGTAAACTAACACATCGGGCATCATCCGTGACCCATAATGAACATACCTGCTAATTTCATAAAGATCGGTCATGTACTTTCGGAGATATTCCAAAAGAAGAAAAAACGTTACACAGGCTGTTACAGCCGTGAGTAACGGCTATAACGGTAAAGTGAAACATCCGGCATAATTCATGACCCATAATGAACATACCTACAAATTTTCAGAAAGATCGGCCAAGTACTTTCGGAGATATTCCCAAAAGAATAAAAACCGTTACAGGCCGTTGCCGTTAGTAACGGCCTTAATGGAAAAACCTAAAACATCGGGCATCATCCGTGACCCATAATGAACAAACCTGCTATTGAATGAACATACCTCTGTGTGTGTGTGTGTGTGTGTGTGTGTGTGTGTGTGTGTGTGTGTGTGTGTGTGTGTGTGCACGCATGTGTGCGTATGTGTGTGCGAGCTCAAACGTCAAACACTGTTATGTCCATAAAGAAGAAAAACCGTTACAGGCCTTTCCAGCCGTTAGTAACGGCTATAAACGTTAAACTAAAATACCGAGCATCATCCGTGACCCATAATGAACACCTGCTAATTTTCACAAAGATCAGCCAAGTACTTTCCGAGATATTCCATGAAGAAGAAAACCGTTACAGGCCGTTACAGCCGTTAGTAACGACTATAACGGGGTGAATTAAAACATCGGACATCACGTGACCCATAATGACACAACCTAATTTTCACAAAGATCGGCCAAGTACTTTCTGAGATATTTCCAAAAAGAAGAAAAACCGTTACAGGCCGTTACAGCCGTTAGTAACGGTTCTAATGGTAAACTGAAACATTGCACATTATTCGTGACCCATCATGTACATATCTACAATTTTTTCAGAAAGATCGGCCAAGTACTTTCTGAGATATTCCATAAAGAAAAAACCCTTTACAGGCCGTTACAGTCGTTAGTAACGCTATAATGGGGAAACTAAAACATCAGGCATCATCCATGACGCATAATGAACATACCTGCTAATTTTCACAAAGATCGGCCAAGTACTTTCTGAGATATTCCATAAAGAGAAAGACCGTTACAGCCGCTAGTAACAGCTACAACGGTAAAACTAAAACATCGGGCATTATTCGTGACCTATAATGAGGATACCTGCTAATTTTCAGAAAGATGGGCCAAGTACTTTCTGAGACATGCCATAAAGAAGAAAACCCCCGCTACAGGCCGTAACAGCCGTTAGTAACGGCTATAACGGGGCAAACTAAAACATCAGGCATCATCCATGACCCATAATGAACATACCTGCAGATTTTCAGAAAGATCGGCCAAGTACTTTCTGAGATATTCCATAAAGAAGAAAAACCGTTACAGGCCGTTACAGCCCTTAGTAACGGCTATAACGGTAAACCAAAACATCGCTCATTATTCGTGGCCATAATGAACATACCTACAAATTGTCAGAAAGATCGGCCACGTACTTTCTGAGATATTCCATAAAAGAATAAAACCGTTACAGGCCGTTACAGCCGTTAGTAACGGCTATAACGAGGTAAACTAAAGCATCGGGCATCATCCGTAACCCATAATGAACGAACCTGCTCATTTTTTACATTAAAACATCGGCATCATCCGTGAACATTAATGAACACTACATACAAATTTACAGAAATATCGGCCAAGTACTTTCTGAGATATTCCATGAAGAAGAAAACCGTTACAGACCGTTTCAGCCGTTAGTAACGGCTATAACGGGGTAAACAAAAACATTGGGCATCATCCGTGACCCATAATGAACATACCTGCTAATTTTCATAAAGGTCTGCCGAGTACTTTCTGAGATATTCCATAAAGAAGATAAACCGTTACAGCCGTTACAGCCGTTAGTAACGGCTCTAACGGTAAACTAAAACATCGGGCATTATTCGTGACCCATAATGAACATACCTACAAATTTTAAGATCGTCCAAGTACTTTCAGAGATATTCCATAAAGAATAGAAAAAACCGTTACAGGCCATTACAGCCGTTAGTAACGGCTATAACGAGGTAAACTAAAGCATCGGGCATCATCCATGACCCATAATGAACGTACCTGCTCATTTTTACAAAGATCGGCCAAGTACTTTCTAAGAGATTCCATAAAAAAAAGAAAAACCGTTACAGGCCGTTACAGCCGTTAGTAACGGCTATAGCGGTAAACTAAAACATCGGGCACCATCTGTGGCCCATAATGAGCATACGTACAAATTTTCAGAAAAATCGGCCCAGTAGTTTTTGTCTGGAGCGAGTGGAACACATTTTGACCACAGACACACAGACACACAGACAGACACAGACATACGGACAGCATTTCTTCGTTCCCATTCTAAAGTACTCCCTGTTCTTATAAGAACTGGAAGTACAAAAAGCTAAGCCCAAACAGCAATTCAACCCAAAAAAATCCATTCCTCAGTTATATGCCTTCACTCATTGATTGACAGTGCCTGCAGCTCAGCCAGAGATGCGACAACATGGTGCAATGTGTGTCTGCAAACGACGAAAAGGGGTGTAAACAAGACCTGGACAGGCATCAGAGGTGCTCGGGCCGTCTTTACCTTTTAATGTTGGTGAGGTGGTCATCAGGGGAACAAACACTCTGCACTGACGTCATCAGGTCAGCAGAGTCGTGCCCGGGTCTCACTTCCTGTGTCCTACTTCCGACATGACCCTGTGTCTGCCCGTCTATCTGCGATGTAACGCCATCTACGACTGCCCGGGGCATGAGGATGAAGCAGACTGCCAGACGTACCAGTGTCCTGGCTACTATCGCTGTCGCCAGTCCCGCGTGTGCGTGTCTGCCGAGCACGTGTGTGACGACAGGTATGGCCAGTGCCCTCAGAATGATGATGAACTGTTGTGTCACTTCACATGTCCACCTGAATGTAGGTGCTTCGGGTTGGCGTTTTACTGTAACCGGTCTGTCGCTGTCGGTGACCATCCAGAACTTCGCTTCTTGAACGCGGACAGGAGCAACATGACATTGATGGACTTGATGAACATCACCATGCTGGTCCACGTCAGTTTGGCGGGTTGTTTTCTGTCTCACGTTCAAGCACCTGCTCTGCCTAACTTGATCAGTCTGGACCTCAGCGATAATCTCATCACCTGTCTTCTACCTGGTGACTTCAGTACCCTCAGATCTCTGCAAGTGCTTGTTCTAGCGGGAAACCCACTTGACCTTCAAGACGGTCTCTCTGGTCTGTCCACGTACACCAAACTTCGCGTGTTGGACCTGTCCCGTGTCAGCGTGGACACAGTGAACGTGGATCCTTTGCACACACTGACTCGTCTGGACCAGCTCAACCTGTCGGGCAGCGGAGTGCGTCACGTGCACGGCTCGGGTTTCCGGGTTCTACGATCGTTGCGCTCTGTGGATCTCTCAGGCTGTCACGAATCATAAATCACCTTTCCTCCACAGCTGTTCCACAATCTTCTCAAACTTCGGTCC
>JADBJO010034078.1:2500-13897 GCA_016801955.1 Conus betulinus
TCACACCTCCCCATTCTATCCTTCCTAAACTGTCTATAATTTATGGGCATCAGGTTGATATTTTGTGCATGGTCACGCGGGAACTAGATCCCCTCAAAACAATAGTCGGCGTAGTAAAGAGGTGGGAGAAGAAGAAAGGTAGGTAGGAATATAACAAAAGCTGAAAGACTATCCAAGCAACACTTCAAATTTGTACTTGGAACTGCTACAGTTCCAGAAAGAGGATCTCAACAATTTGAAAAACTAGCATGTGACTTTGATGTTCTGTGTCTACAAGAAACTAGAAGTGCCGCCGATAGACCATTACAATTGGATGACTTCATAATCTTTCAAAAGCATGATGGACAAGGACTAGCTATGATAAAAAAAAAAGCTTGAAAAACAATTAAACTGTCCAGGATAGACTTGGAAAAAAAATGTGAACTAATGGGTGTGAGGCTAGAAAGACCGGATGGTACTCAGAAAAGCCTTGTACTCATCAATGCATATATACATCCAGGTACCCACATATGAAAAAACAGACTGGACCTTTCTGGAGGAAATAGAACAGGAATTTGGAGACTGTTATACTGTTTGGGAGATCTTAATGCACGCTCAAATTGTGTGATCAACATGGTACCAATCCTCAAGGAACTGCACTGGAAGCGATGTTGGATGAAGTACTTCTTAGTGCACTGACATCATCATCTCCAACACATACAGGGAGGCAGGGTGACACTGACAGTGTCATTGACTTTGCACTCATTGGACCAAAATTCATAGCAGGCAAGAGTGCGGAGCACTTCTTCATCATGGAAGTGACCATTTCCCTGTTGTGTTCAGTTTACAGAAACTATCAAAAGTCAAACAAACGAAACAAAAGGACCCTTCTTAATACACACACAACAATGAAGCGGATATCATAGGAACGTTAAGGAGCAGAAGATGCAAAAGAAACAACACTGTAACCAAACAAATCGTTTAACCCCTTTGGTGGAATATAGACACGGAAACAGCCTGTAAAGAGAAATGCAAGGCTGTAAGAATTGGCAGAGAGAAAGAAGAAAACCTTGCCCTGATCTCGCTTCTAAAACAGACATGAATCAGAAAACTGAACAATTCGAAAGAGTAGCTGAAGAAGCGAAAGAAACCAGGTGGCAACAATTTTGTTTTTGTCACTTAATTATGACACACAACACTGACACACTTATGGCACTTTTATAGTCGCATGGAAGGAAAACACAGAATAAACGCAACCCCAGATATTTCAGACGCTGATGGGATCACAAAACTCAAGACAAATCTGGAGAAAGGGTCGGCTCTACTTAAATGTTTCATAGCACAGAGTGTTCAAAGAAATAGATCTGAAGACGACATGCAACAAAGTCCAGTTGTCGCTTCTCATGGAACTGCTCCTTGACTATGGAGTCAGTAAGACACTTACACGATGGATAGCAGCGGCACTTCGGGAGCGAACCGTCATCCTACGATTTTGAGATTGGACGTCTGAGCCTCATAAACTTCCTATGGGATTACCTCAAGGTTCTCCTCTCACCCCTGTTTTGTACAATGTATACGCTAAAGGCCTTGTAGACCTCAACAGAAACGGAATTGCTTAAGTGTTGACACTAGCAGATGACGGTCTGATCTACAAAACATCAAAGAATGCCCAAGAAAGAACGAAAGCAGTTCAGCAACACAGTTGAACAACATTGCTCAGTGGTGTCAAGAAACTGGATCGTCCACCAACCCTACAAAAGCCCAGACATTAGTCTCCACTCTCAACAACAAGACATCAGGACAAGTACCTTCACCACTTTCCTTCAATGGAATACTAATTGAATCAACTAACAACCTACACTATTGGTGTAGGCTTTGATAGAATGCTAACCCTTACAAAGCATGTTGAAAATATTGCTCTTAAGTGCAAAAAAAGGCCTATCTGCCACAAAAGCAATGGCAGCTAAAGGCATTGAACAGCTCCGTCTCTACCGACTGTATCACGCACTTGTACTCAGTGTGATTGATTATGGATAGGGCTTACCACACTGTCCAACAGCAAACCTTCTCAAATTAAAAGGTATTCAAAATGAAGCAATGAGATTGATCCGGGGAACCACGAAGGACCCCCCTGTTGAAAACTATGCGACACCTGCTCGACCTTCCTTCAATGCAGGCAAGACAGGCTAGAACAGTGAAGGCATATTTCAGAGCCCTTGAAAATCCCCAAAACCCACTTCATGCGGCGGTCAAGGAAACAAAAGGCACTCGGCTAGGACGTCATGGATGGGACAGGCGGAAGACAGTATACAGCTTGTGTGCCAGTTAGCAGAACTCAAATAAACCAAGGAATGGGAGAAGTATCCAGACCACTTGAAAAGAAACACCTCTACCAAACTGCCATCGCTCCAGAACTTGGAAGACATTGTCGAGAATGGCCAGAAGGCAAAACCAGCACAGAAATTCAGATGCACGTTGAAGACCTTTGCACAAAAGATGATATTGTGATCTACACTGACGGTTCTGTCACCAAAGGTAAATCAGGCTGGGAATACACAGTGAAGCAAAATGGCCAAACTATCCAGGAAGACAATAGTGCACACAGTTTAACAACTTCAAGTCTAACAATGGAGGTAGAAGCAGTGACACATTATACTGACTGACTCCATGAACCTACTTCATATGTGGAAAGTGAAATGGGAAGCCCTGCTTGGAATGAACTGATGTGCAGCCTTCCATTGGAGAGACTCGTATGGATGTACTGCCCTGGACATGCTGGAGTTAAAGGAAACGAGAGAGCAGACACACTGGCTGGCAAGGCCAAACGATAAAAACTGGATGACGGGGGAGGGGGGTGGAGGGAAAAGGAAAGAAATAAACACAAAAACTGGATTACAGCTTGGCCTTCACTTAAAGCAAACAAGAGCAAAGCTACTATACCATAGAACATCTTTCAGATCTGAACATCAAGAGAGGAAATAGCCGCACATCCAGACTTAAGGGAAGAGCAAGAAACATCGCCAACCTAGCAAACATTGGAAATCTCAAGGCCAACACTGCGAAGACTTCTAGAGATTGGGGCAAACTCATACTGGGTCTTTCCAATAACAGACACAAATGATCAACACATGTCAACTGAAATAAGACTTTGTGCTCTCAGGGCCCCCCCAGCGCATAGTGTAGATGTGTGCCAGCGTGTTAATTAGAGAGTCCACGGACGTAAATGTGCAAAGCGCTGGTATGTGAGTGTGTGAATGTGTGTGTGTGTGAGAGAGAGAGGGAGAGAGAGGAGAGTCTGTGTGCGTGTGCGTGTGTGTGTTTGTGTGTGTGTGTGGTGAATGAGAGGGGAGGAGTTGTTCTTATTGTTATGTGTGTGTGTGTGTGTGTGTATGCGCACGCGTGTGTGTGTATGCGTGTGTGTGTGTGTGTGTGTGTGGTGTGTGTGTGGTGTGTGTGTGTGTGTGTGTGTGGTGTGTGTGTGTGTGTGCACGTATATGTTGTATTTGATGGTCTTGTACTTGATCTTGATGATCCTAAGCATCCGTTTGAATCACGTCAGTCACGCACGCACACATCACACACACACACACACACACACACACACACACACACACACACACACACACACACACACACACACACATATGCGCGCATGCGCATGCACACATACGCGCGCACGCGTACACACACACACACACACACACACACACACAACACACACACACACCACACACGCACCACAACACGCACGCACACACACACACACAACAAACGTGCGTGCGTACGTCCGCTCGCTCCTGCGCACACACATATACACATACGTGCATATGCACATCCACACTCCACGCGTGCGCACATACACGCATTCACATGAACGGACAAATGCATACACACACGCACATGCGTACACACCCACATACAAAGACACACACACACACACACACACACACACACCACACACACACACACACACACACACACACACACATACATACATATATATATTGTGTGTGTGTGTGTGTGTGTGTGTGTGTGTGTGTGTGTGTGTGTGTGTGTGTGTGTGTGTGTGTGTGTGTTGTGTGCGTGTGTGTGTGTGTGCGTGTGTGTGCGTGTGTGTGTGTGTGTGTGTGTGTGTGTGTGTGTGTGTGTGTGTGTGTGTGTGTGTGTTGTGTATGCCAATACGCGTGTGCGCTCACGCACTCAAGGTCTGACCAGCGTATCGGGCTGTTTGCGTATTGAGACATCTGTTGAGTCATAGCCACAAGACCCTCTTCTTCAATTCACTCATCTTAGTTGTTAATTCATTAACCCATCAGCTTAAAATCCTGCGTAGTGTGGTCTCAGAACTTAGCGGATGTGGTGTGGTGTAGCGTCTATGGACTAGTCCGCACGCAGTGACGCCTCCTTGATGAAACTGAAACTGAAACTGAAGTCACAAAGACTGCGGAGTGAAACAGGCAAATTTTTCGACACTAGGCTTCCACTTTCTTCTTCGGATGTCTTGTCGGGTCGTCTTGCAAGATCACTGTGGACTCCGCTGACACATCTTGCTTGGTAGTTCAGATCATGTGGCAATCCAGACTGCAGGTTGACTGTGTTTCCCACCAGATTCCAATAGCTCACAATCTTCCCCCCTTCCCATACCCACCCCAACCCCCTACCCCACCCCATCCCACCACTCCACTATATCCGCCTTCCCCTGTTGCACCTCACAAACGCAGACAACACACAGACACACATTCACACACATTCACACACACACACACACACACACACCACAGAGAGAGAGGACAGAGAGAGAGAGAGAGTGAGGAGAGAGAGCGAGAGAGAGAGAGAGAGGAGACGAGAGAGAGATGAGAGAGAGGAGAGTAGTTTATAGTGTTACTAGGCGAGATCAAAGGCTGTGTATAAAGTACATACAAAAAAACTAGGCGGGTGGCGGGTTGGTTTGGGAGTGGGGGGCGGAGGGGGGTGGGGGAGGGGGGAAGGGGCGGGGGTTGCCGGGGGGGGGGGGCCGGGGGGAGAGGGGGGGGGGGAAGGGCGGCGGCTGCAGACACGCCAACACATCTGAAAAAAAAGGGGGGGGAGGGAGGTAGGGAGGGGGGTGCGGGAGGGAGGGATAGGACTTGCAGAGAGAAAGGAGGGATTTTGAAAAAAAAAAAAAAAAACTCGGTCCCACACGACTGTCAGACACACATCAAAGGCAGGCTGGCCCTCCTTATTCATTCCTTTCAATATTCACTGCCTTTCGTCTGCAACGAGAAAAAAAAAAAAAAGAACTGCAGAAAAAAAAAGACCGGACCGCGTAGTAGAACCAGCACTCGACACCACAACAGGTCCTTTCTGTACTGACTTCTCTGGGGCGAAGCTATTGCCTTCACAGCTCCCACTGGGGTAAAAGCGGAACAGACAGGGAGACAGACAGACAGGGAGACAGACAGAGAGACAGACAGGGAGACAGACAAACAGGAAAGGAAGACAGACAGACAGACAGACAGGGAGACAGACAGACAGAGACAGACAGACATGGTGACAGACAGGGAGACAGATAGACAGACAGACAGGAAGACAAGGCACACACAGACAAGGAGACAGACCGAGACAGACAGACAGACCGACAGGGAGACAGACAGACAGATAGATACAGAGAAACAGGCAGACAGACAGGGAGAGATGGTTTTGTGGAGGTAAAGAAGTGATGGCGACAAATTCTTACAAATATTTGAGAATGCTTTTTAACACAAAACTCAGTATTGGTAGCAGTTTATTAGATGTCCGTGGAAAAGGAAGAAAGAGGTAATGGATATATTGAGATCCATAAGAAACTTGAATACTGGGGATGCAGATCTGTTTGGGAAAATGTTCGACACACAAACAGAGCCCATGTTAACCTACGCAGCTGAAGTGTGGAGACTGGAGGAAGATAGTGAACAAGTTGAAAAAGTGCACACCTTTGCAGTGAAAAGACGTTAAGGTGTTTTCCCTTCCACACTTCTAACACTTTATGGCGAAACCAGAAGATACCCCCTCTGTATTTGAATGTCTGTAAAGTGTATTAAATATTGGCTTAAACTTATTAACTTACCAATGTCGAGAATTTGCAGACAGTCCTATGAAATGCTCATTGCACAACATGAATCTGGTCACCTTAAATGGGGCATCAAATGCTAAAAGAATTGTTATGCAAGACATGGATGTGGTTTATTGTGGCGGCTAAGCTAAGGTGCTGGTTGTGAGTATGGTTTTATCAGTAATTCAAAGGTAGACTTATCTCCTGCTACAAACAGCATTGGCATTCGGAATTGGAAGTTAATGATAAATACAGGTCGTTTTATTCTTTCAAAAAATGTTTTCAAGCAGCAAAAATATCTATCATTTGTACTGGATAAATGGCATAGGATTAGTCTTATCAGGTTCAGACGAAGAGTTATTAGCGGCCTAAAATATTTCAAACAATGGTTCAAAGTGATGAAGATAAAAACGTTTTCCCATCGTGTGGAAATGGAACAGAAGATGAAGTTCATTTACTTTTCAATTGCCCTGCTTATAATGAAAAACGCAAAAGCTGTGGTATTCTAAATTCCTTTACAGGAAATCCTGATCAGAGTTCGGTAACATATATTCTTTCAAATAATAATGAACATGTAACGAAGTCCCTAGCTAGATTCTTAGTATAAGCAATGAAGATTTGGAAAGTGTTAATTGAACAAAGTCAGCTAATTCCAAGATGATCCACCATCTGTATAACGCGCGTGCGCGCGTCTGCATATCTCTCTCTCTCTCTCTCAATCTATCTCTCTCCTCTCTCTCTCCCTCTCGCTCTCTCTCTCTCTCTCTCCTCTCTCTCTCTCTCTGGAGTGCGTCTCCTCATCTCTGCGTGCGTGTCTGTGTGTGAGTGCGCGTACGCGAGCGCGTGCGTATGTATGCATCTGCATGTGCATGTGTGTGTGCATATTCCCTTTTATGTGAGTGTGTTGGTGTATACGCTTTTTGATTAAGATGATTTGAGATCATTTATGATATAACATTCAGTCATATATGATTGTTTCCCCCTTGTCTAAAAGGAATGTACAGCTATTGAACAATAAAAAGTATCAGTCCCTCTCTCTCTCTCTCTCTTCTCTCTCTCTCCTCTCTCTCTCTCCTCTCTCTCTCTCCGCCTCTCATCGTCTCAGTGACCTCTTATCTCTCCTCTCTCTCTCGTGCGCGCCTGGCATCGGAGTTGCTCAGGGACACTTTTATTGTGACTGTGTGTGTGTGTGTGTGTGTGTGTGTGTGTGTGTGTGTGTGTGTGTGTGGTGTGTGTGTGTCATTCAGACGGTCCCCCCATCCTCACGTGGACTTACAGAGAATAAACCTGGATCATGAACATCGTAGGGGGAGAGATTCCTGACGGTGCCAGAGACAAGCTTACAGAACCGGCAGGATTGAGAGGCGGAGAGTCTCTCATGTGTAGACAGGGACACGATGGGCGTAAGACAGGGACACGCTGGGCGTAATCATTGTCTTCTGACATTGTCGGCTGTCAGGTTTCCAAGTCCACTGAAGAGCAGGGCGTGAATCCAGCCACGGATAGAGCCCTGACTGACACAGAAGAGTGACTACTGTCAGGCTGGTACCTACATTCTAGGTCATTGCTGTACTCGCGCTGTCAGTTTCTGAATGGGCGCGCGCGCACACACACACACACACACACACACACACGCGCGCGCGCGCGCGCGCGCGCGCGCGCACACACACCCGTTTCTTCCATGACCACAGATGCACGACATTCCATCCGAAAATGATATACCCTCATGGGTGCCTGTATATCCAGGCTACTTCCATTTCCCACCACCACCCCTCTCCCATCCCACCACCTTCCTCTACGCTCCTTCCTCGAGTTGGGGCTGGATGCATTTCTACAGGAATGCTGTATTCCTTCCATACTATCTGTGCCAGCTCAAGCGCGACAGTGATCCCTTGCCCTACATTTTGTAAACTAACTCTTTGTAGGCTGAACTAAAGCAAACTTCAAGTCTTGATACGCCCGAATTATTTTGCAAATCCTAAAAGCAAATAAACGAACCCACCAACCATTTCTTAACTGCATAGTACATAGACGCGCGTAACATGAAGAAGGCAGTGAACCTGATGACAAATTGTCTGTTTGTCTATCTGTCTGTCTGTCTGTGTTTGTCTGTCTGTCTGTTTGTCTGTAATAAACCAACCCACCCATTATCTCTTAACTGTATATTACGCAGAGGTGGATAACATCAAAAATGCAAAATTTAGAAAAAAAAAAAAAAGAGGGGGCTAGATACCGCCAAGGACACAGACAAACAATGTACAAGACAAAACACTTTGTTTCTCTCCTCTCTCTCTCTCCTCATCTCCTCTCTCTCTCTCTCTCTCTCTCTCTCTCTCTCTCTCTCATCTCTCTCTCCTCTCCTCTCTCTCTCTCCTCTCTCTCTCTTCTCTCCTCTCTCTCTCCCTCTCTCCCTCCCGTCCTCACTCTCTCTCTCTCTCTCTCTCTCTCTGTGTGTGTGTGTCTGTGTGAACTGAAAAATAGGACAAGCTGGCATACGTGGACACACACATAGAGTCACACAACCTTTACCATAGATTTTGGACCTGTCTGTATAAAGATCCATTCTTGTTTTAATTGAGATCTGATCGAGGTGTCCGTTTTAATGCCCACGGTCGGGGGTTGGGTAAATCTCGGTCAAAAGACGGTGACATTAAACGGCAATGGATCTGAATGCTGGAACGCGTTGAAACATGTCTGGCATAGGTTTCCAGTTTCTTTCTCTGAGATTTTTCTCTCTGGCTTCGGGCTTCATCAGGGTCGGGTTTTGTGTGGACTGATTGTGAAGGTGGGGTGAAGGGAGGTGGTAGGGGATGGGGGGTGGGGGCAGAGAATGGTAGAATAGAAGGTACAGTGGACAAGCGCCTACAGTGGGGACACACACACACACACACACACACACACACACACACACACACACACACACACATACACACACACACACACACACACACACACACACACACACACAACACACGCACACACCACACACACCACACACACCACGCACACACACACACACACACACACACACACACACACACACACACACACACATGTATATACACAGAGACAGACAGACAGACAGTTCATAGGAACACACAAAAATACGCGTGTGCGCACCGGGTACAGAGAGAGAGAGAGAGAGAGAGAGAGAGAGAGAGAGAGAGAGAGAGAGAGACAGACAGACAGACAGACAGACAGACAGACGGAGGGAGAGACAGACAAGATATAGAGACCACACAGCCAGCCAGCCAGCCAGTCAGATGGGTGACAAACCACGAGAGAGAGAAGAGAGAGAGAGAGAGAGAGAGGAGAGAGAGAGAGAGAGAAATCTCTTCACTAGCCGAGACAGAAAGCTAGGGCGATGTATGAATCCGGAACAGAGGGACAGCGGGCAGGGACGGAGACAGAACTAAAAAAAAAAAGAGCATAGGTTGGAAGGATGGGGAGGGAGTGGGGACGTGGTAACGTCCATCCAAAGTCTATGGAACGTTAGAACGCGGATAAATTTACACTGTGTGTGTGGGAATATGAACACACTGATAAGTGAAACTAAAGACAGAAGGAAGAAAGGAAAGCGGGCACTCCAAGAATCCCACACAGAGACGCGGTCACGCTACCGAAGGAACCACACCCTGTATTCATTCTAGTCATCGCTGCCTCTGTAGTGCGCAGAACAGACGGACAGACTGACAGAGACAGAAAAAGACGGGGAGAGAGAGAGAGAGAGAGAGAGAGAAACGGAGAAAGAGGGAGAAAGAGACACAGAGAGGGACAGACAGACAAGATAGACAGACCAAAGATAGTTCTTTGGACAGACACAGAGAAGGATTGAGACAGAAACAGAAAGAGACTGTGAGACAGAGATACAGAGATGAAACCAGCAACAGAGAGAGAGAGACAGACAGACAGACAGACAGACACACAGACACACAGAAACAGAGAGACAGAGAGACAGAGACAAACAGTCAGACAGACAGACAGAAGAGACAGACAGACAGACAGAGACTCAGACAGACGGATGGACAGACGGACAGAGAGAGAGACAGACAGACAGACAGACAGACAGACAGACAGAAAGATAGAGAATAGAACAACATCAACAACAATGACAACACCAACACACACACACCACACACACACACACACACACACACACACACACACACACACACACACACACACACACACAAGCCCTTTCACGAAAAACAAAAAAAAACAAACACGAAATAGAAAAGAAAAACTTGCACACAAAGATCGTCTCCTAGCAGCAGTACATCTGTTTGGAGACGAAATCCTTTCATGGCGGTGGGGGGTGGGCGGGGGGGGGGGGGGGGGGGGAGTAAAGTAGCGCTCCATCTATCACAGGTGAATTGTTCGTGTGTCAGAAAACAGCAAGAAGCATTACATTGTGTTTTACCTCCAATTCACTTTCCTGTCTTTCTCTCTCCCCTTCAGAAGCCCATTAGGTGCCCTCTTTGTGTGTGTGTGTGTGTGTGTGTGTGTGTGTGTGTGTGTGTGTGTGTGTGTGTGTGGTTTGTTTGTTTGTGTGTTTGTTTGTTTGTTTGTTTGTTTGTTTGTTTGTTTGTGTGCGTGCGTGCGTGCGTGCGTGCGTGCGTGCGTGCGTGCGTGCGTGCGTGTGTGTGTGTACGCGTTCGAGGCGCTTGTGTGCGAGTAGACCGAGCGAGCGCGAGTGCGTGTGTGCATGTGGCGTGTGTGTGTGTTGTGTGCGCGCGCTCATGTGTGTGTGTGTGTGTGTGTGTGGTGTGTGTGTGTGTGTGTGTGTGTGCGTATGCGTGTTGTGTGTGTATGTGGTTTGTGTTTGTGTGTGTGTGTGTGTGTGTGTGTGTGTGTGTGTGTGTGTGTGTGTGTGTGTGTGTGTGTGTGTGTGTGCGTGTTGTATGTGTATGTGTGTGTTGTGTGTGTGTGTGTGTGTATGTGTGTGTGTGTGTGTGTGTGTGTGTGTGTGTGTGTGTGTGTGTGTGTGGGTGTGTGTGTGTGTGTGTGAGGACAGAGATCTTGGAGGAATTAGGACAGAGACACATTGATAATGACATCAGCATAGAGAGCAAAGGAGAACAATAGAAAGCGATTTGGAACGAAAGAGATAAAAGAAATGGAATAAAAGAGAACAGCTGAGAAAAAAAAACAGTTGAAACAAAACGTAGTAGAGCAAAAAGTAGAAGCGTTTTTTCCCCAATAAGGCTTAGACCGTGAAAAATATCATCAAATGAAGTCAAAAAAAGAAATAAAGATAATCAAACCCTAAACAAAAGAACACATCACACATGAAAAATTTGCAAACGCGGACATAGCCTGGGGTAGAGAGTTGAATGGTCTGCCAACGA
>JADBJO010034079.1:0-13895 GCA_016801955.1 Conus betulinus
AAACGCTTTCAGCCGTCGCAATGTCTCTGTCACTGGCGCGTTCAGCTGTTGTGATGCTGGTGCTACTGTTGGCCTTTGACACTTTGCTGGTAGGTCTCGCACACACACACACACACACACACACACCAGTGTGTGTGTGTGTGTGTGTGTGTGTGTGTGTGTGTGAGCAAATAAATAGAGTATAATTTTACGAAAATAAAAAGAAATGATTGAATTTATGAAATTAAATACACAACGAATGAAATTTACAAATGAAATGGTGAAGTAAATAAGTTACAGATATTACTGACAATAAAGAATAACTGAATTAGAAAAAAGAAAACAAGAGAAAGAAGAAATAACGTTAATCAATGCGCGGCAACAAGGGAGTTAATCCGTAGAAAATTTCGATACTAACATCCAGTTTGACAGGTAAGCAAAACCGTGCCTAGACAGGATGAAGAGAACAAACTATGGGTGGCTCTGCACTTTGGCAACACGCTGTCCCCTGGGAAAGAAAAGCAGTTTTGAATTTCACACAGAGAGAAATCTGTTGTGATGATGAAATGACACAATTCAACATTACGGCAGATTCTGAAACAGCCCACTTAACGTTGATCTGGTATTACAGACACCAAATGTGTGCATAGCTGTATAGTGTCGGAGGATGACAGCACAGCTTGGTATTAGATAAACACGTTTTCCTCTGTTTATTATTATTATTATTATTATTTGCTTAACTTGCTTCAAAAGAGAATGAGATCTACCTGACAGGAAACAAAATGTCCAGAAAAATTGTCGATTGTATCCTCTCTAAACAACCATTTTCAAGTCTTCTTCCTGCCCTTTTTCTTCATTTGTTTTCTCTCTCTCTCTCTCTCTCTCTCGCGCGCGCGCGCGCACGCGCGCACGAGAAAGAGTGTGTGTTTATCGTTTTATTTTTTTTTTTTTTTGTTTCATTCACCCCTTTCTTTTGGCTTTACTCACTGCATAATACATTTAGAGATCTGAAGGAACCATGTCTCAAACGCTCATCTTTGTCACAAGTGGTAGCTGTCAACACAGTGATCAGTAGTCACACTTGACGCTCATGATGAAAATGAATGGCATTGAGTTCAGTCTCTTCCTGCTTTTTTTTCCAGACGTCCAGCCCAAACAAACAACAAGGGGCGAGCAGCTTCTCTGGCCTCCTATCGAAAGGGTGAGTACAGTATCATGGTTGCCTTCTGTCTGTACTCATGCTGAGCAGGATGAAGGTGTTTGTTGAACCCGTCCAGGTCTTTCTGCTGTCCCTCCAGGACTTCCTTCTGTCTACCTCTTGGACTGCCACCCTTTTCCTGAGCGCTGTGATGTGATAGGGTGAGACAGATAGCCCGTACCAAGGCGTCTTGCGGCTCTTGGTCACGGTGGGGTGTGTGTGTGTGTGTGTGTGTGTGTGTGTGTGTGTGTGTTTTTTAATCTATCGAAGCGATGTGCGTTGACTTTACTGGTCAGTATTCTCATTTCTTTTACGGTTCTTGTGTCTTTGTAGAGGTGTTATGTGTGTGAAACACCTGTAGCATACAGAGCAGCCATCGTCTCCGTAGCCACTTCAGTGTCAGTGCCCCCCCCTCCCCCCTCGCTCCCCCCCCCCCACCCTCTCCCACGCCACTTATTCCAACTTCCCATCCACATCCACACCCTGACTTATCTCACTGCAGCCCTGGCACCGGCAGTCCACAGGAGGCAGTCAAGGTCAAGTCATCAGGAGGCGACCCACCGGAGAAGACTCACTGCCAAGCCACCTCGGTAGTGTTCAGTGGTGCCTGTTCTGATCCACCGTACGTTGGACACTACCTACTAAACATCCCACTGACGCCCCAGAGGGCGCCACCGAGGTCTGTCCAGCGACAGTCCCCTCGAACTTGCCAGGACTGGTGACCTCGCCATTGACCCACCAAAGGGCATACATATGGAGAGGAAATGGATCATGATATCGCTGTGAGAGCAGGACAAGAAGGGTCACGGAATTCAAGATAATGGTCATGCTGATCAATGGGGATGAGGATGATGAAAATGATCCTATGGAGCTCCTGGGTTCTAGCTATGAATCTTTGACCACATGGCTTTTGTCTGCCCTTTTCCACTATACATTAAGTGGTCGTCTGGATGCCAGTGTTTAAGATGAGACTAAACCAAGGTCTCGTGTACAACTGGCGCAACATATCTAAAAGAAATGCGCGGTAAAAAGGGGAGTAAATCCATAGAAAAATTCGATACTAACATCCAGTTTGACAGATAAGCAAAACCGTACATAGACAGGATATAAGAGAATAAACTATGGGTGGCTCTGGACTTTGGTGACACCCCTGTCTGAGACTGCATGACAGGGCTCAGCTCAACGCGTTGTTTCATACTCAACCAGGCCCGAAAGATACAGACGCTTGCAGTGTTGGTCAGGAAATGTGAGGCTACACTCTCAGACTTGCAGCCAGTAAGTGGATGAGAAGTTGGCAGTGCGGCCTCAGTCGTTTGAATGGTGCCAGTAGCAAACTCCCCTCTGGGCAGGAGCTAATGGATGGAAACAGGGAAAATTCCACCGATAAATGGCGGCTGATGGGAATCGAACCGACGACCTCATAGTCGGAAGACCGCAACGTTACTCACTGCGCCGTAACGGCTGGTTATATTCAGAAATGGAGCCTCGTTGTCTTAGAAAAAAATGTGGGTGTGTGGAGATGGAGGGTGGTTACATTCAGAAATGGAGCCTCGTTGTCTTAGAAAAAATGTGGGTGTGTGGAGATGGAGGGTGGTTACATTCAGAAATGGAGCCTCGTTGTCTTAGAAAAAGATATGGGTGTGTGGAGATGGAGGGTGTGTGTGTGGGTATGTCGGTGTGTCTGTGTGTGCATACGTACTTACGTGCGTGTGTTCTTTTCTTTATTTTATTTTATTTTCACATGTAAAACTACACTGCTTTATGCTCTTCTTCGTACTCCGTAGCGGCAGCTGATGCGAACATCTTTCAGGTACATCTGTCTTTTACGTAGACTTTCACTTTTCTTTAAGCTCCTTAAAAGCAGCTTTTAGATTCAGATTTAACTTTCTTATCCACTTGTGTGTGTAAGTGCGCGCGCGTGCGTGCGTATGTGATTTTGTGTGAGTGTGTGTTTGTGTTTGTATGTGTGTGTGTGTGTGAGAGAGAGAGAGAGAGAGAGAGAGAGAGAGAGAGAGAGAGCGAGAGCACAAAGGCACGATCGGACGGTGAGGGGAAGGTAGTGGTAGTGGTGTGGTGGTTTGTGTGAGGGGAGGGTTGAAGTGGGGTGGATAGGGAGTAGGACATACTGTAATGAACCATGACATTAGTATCCATGGATCTTCCATAGTGCAAGGAATCCTTATTTACCTTCCATGAATACGTTATGCATTGCAAAAGTCACAGTACAAATAGCCAGTAAGTAATGTCAACCATACACTTCGAGAGAAGAGTAAAGTATACAGAATCTTTACAGCCACCTTTATGAATTTAACGCGCAAACGGCAAAATGCAAGGAAGTTATAATTGCACTGCGGGCAATACATGGTACTTCTTTGTTCACTCAGGCAGGAACCCCAGAGGTATTGACGATGGCTGCTGTATAGCGGAGGCCCTCCAGTGATCCATAAATTTTTTCCCTCATCAGTGTGTTGGCAGGCCAGGTCTCTGCCCTTAGCTTTTCATGTGTGGGACAGTACTGCAGGAAGCGTTCCACTGTCATTGCGGCTGTACCGCATGGGCAACCTGAACACTCGCCAATGTGGAATGTTGTGAACATGTGACGTTTCTGTCTGGAGTGCCCCGTCCTCAGTCTCACAATGCCCACTTGGTCTGATCTGGGCAGCAGGTAGTATGCATCCCTCTTGTTGAAGTCTGGGTGCTGCTCAAGCCATTTTTTTTTTTCCTTCTCCTTGATAAAACTTTTGATTTCTTCAAAGGAGACTTCCTGCTCCAGTTTGGGGCTGCTGTCCTCCTTCCTTTGCAATTGGTCAGCTTCCCTCATTGCCATATATATTGCAGTGTGAGGGTATCCACTGGATGACAGTATGCTCAGTGGACTGCCGCAGAATGGCCAGGGTAGAGACAAGGGAGTTGAGTTCCTTGTTTCGAGGATTTTTAACAGCCTGCAGTACTGGTAAGCATCAGAGAAGATGAGAACTTTGGTATGTATTGCCCCTCTATTCTCATACAGCGTTCTGCCTGCTGACTGTACATCGTACAAAAGCCATAGTACAAGAGAACCATCATGTATTCCACTCATACTTATGCCTGGACAGTTTTGGACCTCCTTACTAGGAAGATTAATTCTTTCAAGTTTTATATTTGATTTAATCGTTTTGGGTTGGATTATTTGTGTGCTTGATTGTTCGAATAGAAAAGCGCTTGTGCAAAACTTCCATTCCATTTCACGTGTCGCTTTCGTTATTTGCTGTTCGCTGTTCCCTGACTCTTTTAAGATTTTATTGCATATAAATCAGACCAGGATTTCCTGCATCTGTTTCGTTTCGTCTGCGTGTTCTATGTGAGTATATACAAGATCAAAACCCGTACAGGTCTTGAAGGAATGTTGTTTTTGTGTTTGTTCCTTTTCTCCATCTGTTACTGGTATGTGTATCGGGTACAGGGTATATGGACAAGCTCGGAACATCCTTTATGGGGATGTCTCCTTGTTTCTTCTGTGTGCTGTATGTTAACATTTCAGCTTGACTATTGATACATACTATTAGTTTGGTGTTGTAAGCAGCATTTGTTTGGAGCTTTGATGTATATTGGTTTCGTCCCGGGAGCACGAGTTTATTCTTCTTGTTCGTTTTCCACTGTTTCCTATTCTCTTTGTCATTTAAGACATCCTAAATAACTAAGTATATGTACAGGAACAAGCAGTAGAGAAGGAAACAAATGCGGATAAAAAAAGAAAAAAAAATTCTCATAATGTGATTTTTAACACACGATCAAGAATGCCAGAGCAGAAATATAACGAATCATCCTTGGCTATCTGATTACATAACTGACTAATCAGCAAGGCATTTAACAACTAATTTGTAACTGACTTATTGACTAGCTAGTCAACAATCTGACACACGATTCATTGATGACCGAGCTAATTCATGAAGTCATTAAAAAAAAAACGCAGTGTCATGACCGTTATTGAGTAGCAGCAACATAGCAGCAGCTGCAGCATCACAACCACCACCAAGGTTTTAACAACATCGTCACGGCAATGGTTTTTACGTCCTTTTTTCCCAGGTACAGGATTGTGTCATGTCCTGGTAATCCTTGCGAAGGACCTTCGGATTGCAGCCGTTGTTCATGTAAATTCAACGTCTGCATGGTGAGTAATGAAAGAGCAGAGGTAGCAACTGTTTCAGCAACATTGAAAATAATGATGGTTGAAAACAATATCCACCCCCATGATTACAGCCACAACAGCAACATCAGTAGGAATGATAAGAACGCCTGAAATGAAATGAAGCTGAGGAAAAGAATAATTAGGATGATGATGGAAATAGTAACAATAAAAAACAATAATGATCATAATCTCAAGATGCAGTCTCACTCAATGCATATAGACACATTCACGCAGACCACATACACACACATATGCACACACACGCACGCACGCACACACGCACGCACGCACGCACAGACAGACACGCACCCCCACAAGTAACTCGCACGTTACCAAAATGAAGAAATCCTTTTTTTTTTCCTTTGAACTTTATTTATGTAATCAGCCATACCCATGCACAAACACAAAATCGCGCGCGTATACGCACGCACACGCATGTGCGCGCGCGCTCGCGCTCGTGCGCGCGCGCACACACACACACACACACACACACACACATACGCACGCACACACACATACACATACACACACGTGCGCACAGCACATGCCTGCACACATACACGCACGCACAAGCACACGTCTCTCTCTCTCTCTCTCTCTCTCTCTCTCTCTCTCTCTCTGTGCAATTCACACAAATAGAGATTTAAATTCGAACTTGCATTGTTTACTCATTTAAAGAGAAACCCTTATAATGGCGTGTAGACATTCTATATGAGCATTAACAGACACGTGACACACTACTAGATATGCTAAAACGTAAATCATTAGGAACTGTCAGGAGAAGCTTCTCCACACTAAAATACTTTATTGTTCAAGTTGGGAGACATTGTGATGGCATTGCTTTAATGAATGTGCCAATGTCAAAGTTAGACCCAACACACCAAGGCTACCTCTGCACTCATACACTCATGTGCGCACTCATTCAACCACAAACATATCAGGTGTCACGCAGGAGCTTCTCTATTGACGCGATTGGGAACAAGAAACGTAATTTCTGCTATCCCATTATATCCACACATAATTATACAAAAAAAGAAAACAGTGAAGGGAAATACAACAGATCAATAGCCATCTGATCCAGGGCTAAATACTGTAGACAGGCCTCAAACCTCGCCAGGTTTTCACACACACACACACACACACACACACACACGCACACACACAGGCGCGCGCGCGCGCGCACACACAATACACCACAGTTGTGTCTCTGTTACACGGTCAGCTCACTACAAACTGCCTCGTTGTCTCGCGAACAACCAGCAGGCGATGGTGAAGCCTTCGAGTCGTCTTCGTCTGTCACAAGTTTCAGCACTGGATCTGCCTAGCTGCCTTCCAGGGTCTCTTCCTCGATATAAAAGTCCTCTTCTTGTCTTCTTCTCCCGTCTCTGGATTTTGACTTGTTTCAAATCTCTCTTCGACGTCTTTCCCTTCGTCAGAGATTTGTTATCTCCCCCCTGGTCCACGTTCTTCTCAAGCCCTGTCTGTTCTGTTCACTCTCGCTTCCTGACTGTCTGTCTCCACAAAACTTTCTTACAGTATTTTCAAAAAGGAATGAATGAGCTTAATTTCATGGTCATGGGGAGATATTAATGCCAGAACTGGTAGCGAGCAAGTCGAAAATAAAATTATGACAGACTATCTGAGCAGTATCTTCATATTGTAACGATAGCTGCACACGTTGTTCTAAAGATTTACCTATTAGTAATAGCTCGACTTCTGCTTCATGTTTGATCTTACTGTTTTAAATAGTTTTGTGATGAGAATAATGAGGATGAATATATACGTTTGCTTTCGAAATGGAAGTAGAATAACTGATTATTTTCTTGTTTTCAAATTTGGATTTGCATGTTGGTGATTGCGTTTATTCATGACATATACCAGCTGAGGTCTTATGGAGAAGTGATTGTCGCAGTTCAGAGAATAGACATTCACGACAGCAGTGAAAAAAAAGAAAGCATGAGCAGTTGAACAGGCTAGTATATTCACAATTAATGAACTTGAACATGATGAATTTCAAAACAGCACGCAGAAACCCTGTCAAGTATCACATATTAAATGTGAATGAGAATCTAAACAGATTTGTCAGTGCCTTCTGTAGAGTTTCAGCTTGTTTGGTTCGAGTTGTTGATAGAGGTTACAGAAAATGTCATGACTGGTTTTGATAATGAGTGCAACGAAAGACAAATGAAGTGAACAGGTCATTCAGACATTTAAAAGTAGTGAAAGACAACACACGAAAAGAAAAAAAGAATACACTTGATCTCAAAAAGAGTGTGTTAAGTTAAGGAAAATAAAGGAAATGGAATTTGAAGAAAGCGGGTGAAAGATACTGATGATCTAGGTAATCATTTTGAGGCATTTTGGTCACTGATAAGATCTGTTCATGAAAGAGAGTGTTGTGTTGCGAAAGAAATCTCGGTGCAACCACGGTATAATCTATTTTGGGGTGTTTTCCATAATCTTGAAAGCAATGTTACGGTAGAAGACGCCAACCTGGTAGAAGATGAAAAAATGAGCGATTATTTTATTATCCTATATCCAGTGGAGACGTGGTTGCTGGTATTCAACATCTAACATAAGGGAAAATGCAGGACCACCACAGAATCGTACCAGAAACGCTGAAACATGTCCGTTTATTTTAACAAGTATTATGAAAATAGCATCTGCCCATCAAAGTGGAGAAAAAAAATATATAGTTCTACCAGTTAATACCAAAAAAAAAAAAAAAAAAAAATCTGGACGATCCCGACAACTATCATGAAATCGTACTAACTAGCATCTTAGGTAGAAACTACATACACATATTAAACGAAAGGTTGATTAAATGGGCTGAAAGTGAAGAAAAAAATAGGGACAAGTAGGTGATAGAGAAACCCTACAGCACCGTATGCCATAAATTTACACTGCATTCAGTTCTACAAAATACACTTACCCCGTAATATGAAGAGCTATGTTGGATTTGAGGACTTCAGGAAGGCCTTTGACTCTGTAAATCGCAGTGCACTGCAGAATGTACTTCGTGAAAGCGGTGTTAACGATAAATTGTACATGGCCATTAGAGGTGTTACAACTCGGTGCGCCCGTGTGTGCGGTTGAAAGACAAGTATTCCGATGACTTCGTTTTCCAGCAGGAGTAATACAAGAGTGCCTTCTGAGTTTTGTCTTTTCATTAAAAGTACCGGAAGTGGGATTATCTTGTAGAGGAAGACGTGCTTACCAGATGATACCTGGAGCAGCGGAGTTTTTTTTTTTTTAATTGTTTGCTGTCAGTATTATTCTTTTATTCGGAACAGTAGTAGGTTTTGCTTAACCAGGTAAATGCTTTGAAGGAAGAAGCAGATGGATTATATTTAACAATCAAATTGGACAATGCGGATGTTTAAGTGGTTAATTCATATAAGTATTAAGGAATGATTTTTCAATAAAATTAACATTCCATTTTGTATGGGAAGAAATTTTTTTGAAAGGGCGTTAAAAGGTGCATTGAAAGAGTAAAATCCTTAAGAAACTAAAAAGTACTGACTGCAATGTATTTTGAAAGTGCTTGATGCTCAAACATAACCTTTACTAATCGAAGCAGCTGACATTCGGGGTTTAAATGAGAATTCACTGATGGAAAAGGTGCATACATTTGGTATGAAATGTTTCCCTTTAAGTGCCAATTCATTCGTCTGGCACTGTTTTTTATATACGGAAAGATGGGCAGATTCCCTTTGCAAAATGTATGAAATACTGCGTGAATAGCCAAAAAATCTTACAGTCACGTTTGAACAAGCAAGCTTCTGAAAGGATGCCTTTACCAAGAGAAAACGGGGGAAGAAAACTGAGCTTACAAAGTTAATAAAAGTTCTATCAGAACATGGTTTTGGAACGGTGTGGATGGCTCAGGAAGTTGACAACGGGCAATAGATCGTTGTGGAATTTAACACAGGCTTACTTATTCTTTTAAACAGAATTGGATATCAGATATAGAGGTAAAGACAAATTCTCGTTCAGAAAGGTTCCCTTATGTCATTACAAATAAATGGCACTGACTTAATTATGCAAGTTTCAGGCTGAGGACTTAAGGCTTTATTGCAAACAGCAAAAACGGTTCGAATGTAGAACATTTACAGAATCACCTCGTCTTGCATGTGGATACACTACTGACGACGAAGAACACTCTCTATCTCGCTGCGCTGCATACGATAAGGTGCGGACAAAATGTTCATTTTTCCGCCCAGAGGTAGCTCATAAGCAAAGTGTTGCCTTTGTGTTATCATCCGAGGACAAGCTTACAATTAAATCAGTTTGCAACATCGCAGAAGCACACACAATCAGACAGAAGCAGGATAGCCGCATTTATGACAATACAGTATTACGGTCGTTTTTGCTGCATTTCAGATGAGTTTTATAGTGGATCCCCTTTTGTTGATAATGGGTCCCTGGTAAGTAAATTGCTGAGCAGATTTTTGCCTTCTAACCGAGGACTATTATATCAGTATATATGGTCATGTTATGACTGACCATGAACGTGGTCTTCTTTGTACCGATATCCATGCAACATCTTGGTAATGTTTCGTTCAGATGTTCGACAAAGCTTGGCGAGCTACTGTTCACTGCACGCCAGACCATCGGTGTCACCTGGAAAAAGACGCTCTGTGATGGTTTCTCCAGTGCTGACTGTGCCGACATGATCTTCCATTACAAACTCGTGGTGCTTTATAAGAATATCTGCCAAAGTGACTGAGATAGAATCTAGCCCTGATGAACTCCGACTGAAGTATGGAAACTATTCTAGGGAACTTTGTATGACACCGCACTGGTCTCCTTGGAGTAGAGGGCTGCATGGTGTTGATGAGAGCTTCGGCCTGATGTTATGATTCTTGTGGCCCATAATGCCTCCTGCCAGTCTCTGTTGAACGCCTTCTTGAAGTCTGTGAAGACATGATGGAACTCCCTCTGGTGCAGGAGATATTTCTCTCGCAAAGGGAATACAGGTTTAAAACTCTGTTCGATAGTACGTCTGTTTTTGAAGAATCCGGCCTGCCTTACAGCGATAATGGTGTCTGCATGTGGTTCTAGTCTGTTCAAAATGATTTCTAAATATGATTTTGCCGATGTAGCTAAAGAAGCTGATAGCGAGGTAAGTCTGGCGATGTAGATTTCCTTTGCTGGGAAGGGCAACAATATACTGAACCCATGGCTTGGGCCACTGTCCAGTGTGCCAGCTGTTGTTTTCGATGGCATTTAGGATATCAATTACTGCATCTCTGCTATGTTTCCAGAGTTCTGCAGGGATGGTTTCGATGTCTGCAGTCTTGCAAAATGTCAACAATTTTACTGCAGCAATGACTTCTTCACTGAGTATATGGTGTATCGGAAATTCCTTCTCATTTGATGGGTTCCTTTGTTTGTAGGCGCCTTTGGATCTCCTGCACTCGGTTTCTTGTTGAATTCAGAGCAGGTGTTCCCCCCCCCTCTCCCATTTCATCTTCTTTGCCACGTCAGTGGTATTGCACCCACGCCGCCACAGTCGCGTGCTGGCGTGTCCTGCCGTAGCCTCAGCACCGGCAATTCACAAGGGGCAGTCAACGTCAAGTTGTCATGAGGCACCCACCAGGGAAGACACTGCACTGCTTCCGGATCACGTTGGTGGTGGACAGTATTGTCTGTTCTGACATACACACAACACCACCTACCAAACCACCTACCGACGACAATAATTGTTTGGTCGCAGAGCAGAGTGAGTGAGCTCTCCTTCCAGAGGGCGCCACCATGACAGTTTCCATGAATTTGCTGATGCCGTAGACACCGATAGAACCTTACTAAGGGCAGAGATGTGGGAGGAATCCAAACTGAGGTAACTGCGATAGCAGGACAAGAAGGGCCGCAGAATTAGAGACAGCGTCTTATGATGGCGATCGATGAGGAAGGAGATGATGTGAACGATGCTGTGGAGCTCCATTCTGGTCTGAGACTGCATGACAGGGTTGTGTCCTGCGCTTCTTTACATCATTTATACCGGCACTAACCACGCCCGAGTGATACAGAAACCTGCAGCGATGGTCAGGAAATTTGAGCAACACTCAACAGAGACTCACGCATTAAGTGGATAAAAGGCGACTAGGTGGCCCCGGTCTTCCCAGTTGAGCCCATGGCAATCTCCGATCCGGGTAAGAACTAGTCAGGATACGAAAATCTCATAAGCAATTGGCTCTGATGAGAATCGAACCGACGACACCCCCCCCCCCCCCCCAGCCGAGTGTCCGTAACACTCACCATTTCACCACTGCGGCTGTTTTAGAAACAGTGTGGATCCGTTGCCGTCTCTGGCCTGAATGGTGCTGCCCGTGCTTTGACCAGGTCGTTCACAATCTTCACGATCTGTCTACTGTTTCCTCTAATGGTCTCACACCGTTGTCTGATCCCCCTTTCCTTCGCTTTCTTCATTTTTCTCACTGATTCTCTTCTTTATAGCACTGTAACTCCCCAACCCCCTCCCCCGGCCTCTTGAGCGGTTCCAAGATGTTGCGTGTTTTGAATGGTATCGGACAATCAAAAAAAAAAAAAAAGGGCAATGGGAAAACAATACAGTGGAAAAATTGTACATTCCCACCCTCTGCTTCTGACAGGGTTTATTTGTCTGTCCTGTGCAGTATGCCTCATCTTCTTGCGAACAAACGTGGGTGGATGTGATATGAGTGGTAATGACTACAACTGTGAAAATAACAAAAAACAATTATATCAATGAGAAGAATGATGTAAAAAAAAAAATGCATGATATACAGGGGATCTGTGATTTTCGAACCAGTCGAAAATCTGCCACGCAGTCCACTGCTTAAGGTCTTGTGGTGAGAGAGTGTGAAAGTGAGAGAGTGGAGGGGGACTGGACCATACCATGCAAGAACTGGATCAACACTCAGGATCCTGTCCCTGAACATTTCCATTATCGACGGTGCCATCAACCAACCCAGCCTACACAAACGCACGCTCCCCCCCCCCCCCCCCCCCCCCCCCCCCCCCCCCACACACACACACACACACACACACAAACACACACACACATGTATATGCCATGGGGCCTCATGGAGTGGGGTAGGCGAAGAACATCAACAAAAAAAGTCAGGGGACACTGTCACAAGAAAAAAAAGCGGAAAGAAGAATGAATGTACAAAAGCACTGCATTATGAGGTCGCGACTTCTAAAATCTGTGCGCTTTGTGCAAAAACAGTATCAAATTCCGTACGTCATGATTTCTTGTAGATCCGTACAGTTTAAATAGATCTGTCTGTCGCTGATATTTGGCTGGAGGAAATTTGTCTTTAACTTCACTTAGCGTCGCACAGCACAAAACGAAATGCAGTTCATTTTCGGGAATCTTTCTTCACACAACGGATAAACTCAACGGGTAGAAGTACAGTCTCTATATCTGTAATTATGCACTTTTAATGCTGATATACCTAACCTAAATCTGTCATTGCCTGTCGAAGATTGGATTCAAATTTATCAAGTAAGGTCTGAAGTCATATTGCTACTAAAAATTTCTATTCATTTAAAATCTCTCACTGTTTTGTATGTGACAGTGCCATTTCTGTAACCTACAATTAATTAAACATGGTCGAAAAATCTGAGTGAGAGTGGCAGAGGGACCATGGTTATTCACTACCACTTTCTGATTACAACATTACTGATCATGGAAGCCATGTTCTGATTAGCTTGCAGAACTAACAAAACAAAACAACAACAAAACAAACAAGCAAACCAAAACAAAAAACACTGTATGGCTCTATTTCTGTTTCAGGAAATGATGTGAAGCTGATCGTCTCCTTCAAGTTCAATCAAAGAGACTTCGATTTCAATCAGTGATTGAAGTCTCTTTGGTTCTATGTCACAGGGCTAACGTCAACGAATCGATCCTTCGCTTGCTTTTAATTTCTTTGACTTTTGTTTCCGTGCTTTCACCATTACACGTTGCTATTCTCTACCCCTCGCTCTGACACGTGTAGCCTCCAGTAATGGGCGAGGCAGTGTCCTGACGGGTTCCTTTCTTTTCTGGCTTAGCCTATACAGCGTTTGGCCGTCTTAACCTCCACTCCACTTCCATTGCCTGTTGCTTTTCAAGCAGATCTACCGTCATGGATTACCCAGATCTTTTGAAAATCCGCCTGAGAGCTTATCTTTTCACCAGCCCCTGTTGGTTTGCCTTTGTGTGTTGTTGTTGTTGTTGTTGTTGTTGTTATCGTCGTCGCCGTTGTTGTTCGTTTGCAACTCCTGAACCGATTTTAACGTAACTAGGTGGAAAGAGGATTATGTTCAAACTCACTAACGTTTGGTGCCGATCTTGATCCAAGCGCGAATCTGGTCTCCGTTCAGCAACATTTAGAAAGAAAAAAAAAAGAAAAAAAAAAACAACTTAAGAGCCATTTTCAAAGAAATTTGATGGGACGACAGGACACGGCCCCCAAAACTATCCCATCCTTTTTTGGTTCGAAGCAGTTGAATGGATCTAGGTCTAGCTAAGGAGTCCAGGAACCGCTCGACTGTGATACAGGACTCCGCTCTCCCTGA
>JADBJO010034080.1:7500-13895 GCA_016801955.1 Conus betulinus
ATTCATTGGGCACACTTTTCTCATTTCTGGGTTGGTACCTTTTCTAATGATTTGTCATCGTCTCCTATGTACAAGCATGAAGTTTTTCAGGACACGTTTGTGCTTCACCATACATTTCATGAACTTCCTGGTCATTTGAATGAGCACAGTGGAGACATGCTTTGTCACGTCTCTGTCTACAGACGCTTAATGACATATTCGTCCTTTAAATGTGTGGCAATGGTCCGGTCACTTAAGATTTTTGAAAGGTACAGTTTGTGCATTGACAGCAAATAGTACTGGTGATGAATCACTTAACATAAAATCAGTTTCATTAGACGGACCTAGGTTTGTGTTGCCATTGCGACAAGAACCAATGACGTCATGCCGTGGTGGTCACGTCACATACACATTTCTTCTGTGTGGTATTCATCACTTGAAAGTGTGTAACCAGGGACATACACCTTGCCAGATCCATTATCATTCGTCACATTCCACACAGTTACACTCAGCTGATGGGCATACCATCCTAATCCCTGCATTTCGCATGCAGTGATGACGTTACCACTCTGTCATATTCACTGGTGTGCGATTTCACACATGATTGCCGAGACAACAGTGATGAATCATTTTGTCAACATCCTATTTGTATCAATACATTTACATGCGCTAATGGTCAATGTCTTTCGTACAGTAAGGTATGTGATCAAACACCCCACTGTTGGGATGACACAGACGAAATCAGCTGTAGTTCATATAGAGGAGGAGGGAGGTAAAGTATCTTTCTTTCGCTTCCTCTGCGTATATCAGTTTTGATGGCATCAGGAAGTTTCACGCAACCCCGATGTATTCCAATGAGTCATGCCCTAACAGCCATTATCACTGTCCTGGTGATTTAAATGACTGCCTGCCGGTCTACACACGATGTAATGGAATATATGACTGCACAGATCGTATGGACGAACACGAATGTGAGGACATGATATGTTCAGGATTCTTCAAGTGCAGAGTCTCCACAACCTGTCTACACACTGACCATTTGTGTGATGGCTGGCCTCACTGTCCAATGCATGACGATGAACTAATGTGTGACACAAGTTGTCCTATGGGGCTGTTTGTGTCAAGGTCACACGTTCCTTTGTCTCCAGCCTTTCTCAACGACACGATTCCCATGTATTCGTTTTCTGGATGGAACCAGTTCTGGAATAACCCTTTCTGATGTCAGCCAGCTCACCAGTCTAATTCATCTGGTTCTTGCTCAGTGTTTCCTGACTATCGTCCTGCAGTTCAGTTGTTAAACCTGAGATTTCTTGACCTTAGTGAAAACAAGTTGAAGGAAGTGAACTTGACTGCCTTTCTCGCGATGCACAATTGCGAGCATTGTCACTTGCCCATAACCCCATCACCTCCCTATATACTGACTTGCCATCTGTTGGTCAGCATAGTAACCTGCTCCTGGTAGATCTGTCATTCACTGCTCTGACAGTCTTTGATCTTCTCATGTCTTTTCGCCATTCGTCACACACAAAAAACTCAACTTAACGTTTACCGCCATTCATACGATCAGTTCAAGTGGATTTCAATTTACACCACTATTAGCTGAACTCTATATGGATGGCAGTCCAGTGGAGGTTTTTCCACTCAACTTGTTTAAGGATCTTTCCCTCTTGCGTTTTGTTTCAACAGAAAACTATAAAATGTGCTGTAAGCAAATATTTCAAGTAAACGTGATGACGCTACTTGTCATAGCCCCTCAAACGAACTTTCCTCATGTGAAGACTTGTTACAGTCGTGGTTCTATCGGGGGGTATCTTTGGCTAATTACATGTCTATCGATAAGTGGTAATGTCTTTTGCTTCTGCGCTCGTTTGATAATGAGAAATAAGATTTCGTCGAGTGGATTCAGTATCTTTGTTCTCAACCTCATGCTGGCAGACTTTTTAATGGGTGTCTACATTTTAATCATTGGTGTAGCTGATGAACAGTTTTCGTGACAGATATCTCCAGGTTGATGATACATGGAGAGACAGTATAGCTTGTAAATTTGCTGGTTCTCTGTGTCTGTTGTCCTGTGAGGTGTCCGCTCTGATCATCTGGCTGATTACATTAGATCGTTTTCTTGTCCTTCATTTTCCATTCAGCGCACCTTGCGATTCGGGACAAAGTCATCAGCTGTGGCCTGTCTATTGACTTGGTCAGTCGGTTGTGTTCTGGCCATACTGCCTTCACTTCCCATACTGTCACATTGGGAGTTTTATGGTCAAACAGGCATCTGTATACCTCTGCCAGTAACGAAGCAAGGTTTTAAAGGAAAGAATACTCGTTCAGTATATTTATTGTCCTTAATTTTGTTCTGTTTTTATTCATCTCTACTGGCCAAGCGCTTATCTACTGGTCAATACAGAACAATGCTTTCAAGATCAACACAGCCAGAGTATCACAAGACACGACCATTGCCCGAAGACTGATCACCGTTGCAGTGACAGATTTCATGTGCTGGTTTCCCATTGGACTGTGTGGGATGCTGGCATTGGCGGGGTACTCCAATTCCTGGTAAGGTGAATGTGGCTCTGGCTATATTTGTATTGCCCTTCAACTCCACCATTAATCCCTTCATGTATACCTTCAACACCTGGCAGAAAAACGGAGGAGATTCAGTTGAAGCCAAACTTCTCCAATGGCTAGAATCCCACTCTGACATAACTTACGCTTAGTAGGCTGGTATTGTAATGATGTATGAGTAGATATGATGTGATCAAACTATAGAGAATGTTTTTTGTTTCATACCGGAAGCAGTTCCGCAATGCCAAGAGAGGCATCTGATTGTGTGGGGGAACACACATTCAAGAAGTTTAAGCTGGAATAAAATGTGGTATATGTCCTCCTCTCAGTAATATCTTCATCTTCAGATCTACATATGACCTCCTGCCATTCTGTCCACTCTATTACACTGAACAATGGGCCTGCCCTGAGCTCATGCGCATCAACGCCAACGCAGGAAAATGAAAATATCACGGAAGCACAAATCATGTGCTTACAGACTGCACATGAAATCTACGAACTGCTACTACTACTTGTGTGTGTGTGTGTGTGTGTGTGTGTGTGTGTGTGTGTGTGTGTGTGTGTGTGTGTGCGTATGTGTGCGTGCGTGCGTGCGTGCATGTAGCAGCAGTAGTAGTAGAAGTAACAGAAGCAGCGGTAGCAGCAACAGCAGCATCAGTAGCAGCAGCAGCAGCAGTAAAAGTGGTAGTGGATTTTAAAAATTTCATCATCATCATCATTGTTATTTCAAGCCGAATTGTCTTGTCTTCAGCTCGGTGTCATTCCATAGCCTTTTGGCACCCATTTCCAAGAGATGAGTGACTCTCTGTTCGTCCTTCACTTTCAATGTCTTTAATGTTCTCTGTCTTTCCTGAAGAAGACCAAAAAGGTCGAAACGCTCTATTGTTTTTCCCCTTGGCGGAGCAGTAGTTCCGTCATTGGTCTTGTTCAATTTCTGCTCCTGCGGTCGCCCCGCTTTGAAAGCAAAGAGAGAAAGAGAACTTCAGAAACTCCTGTTGTGTTCAATACAAGACAATCAATCATTCAGTTAGTGTTTGGAAGGGGTGCTATTCTTTACTTGAAGAAGTCTTTTTGTCTTTCCTTAGATTTCAATATCACGTTCCTCGGTATCTGAGTTTTGGCAGGCAAATGACAGTTGTAATCAAAGGTTTATTCATAGTCACAGTAAATGATTTTACAAATTCCTTTCAACTTTTGTTGGCTTAACAGTGCCGGTCATTGCGGGATGAGCGCTGGTCACGTCGCAAGTAACACGTCAGTGTTAGGAGCTGCGTAGAAAAGTAGCAATTTTGCTGTTTTTAGGGTCACTAAGATGTCACAATGCGCGTCGATTAGCAGTGCATTGAACAGCTGACCGCCCGCAATTATACAGTTTTGATGTATATGGGCACTTTTTACCCGTATTTTTCACTGTAATTTGGGCGGAAAGTGAACCGGAAGTCGCCAGTGAACCGGAATTGGCTATTGTTTACTACATGACTACATCGTACATGCATGGCGAGGAAGAGAAAGCAGTGTGCTAAGTCAGCTTCTAGTGGTTCGGACACCTCCTTCAATACACCTCCTCCTAGTTCCAGCAGCAAGAAGAGTAAGGCTTCAGGAGATACTCGGCAGACGGAAGATGAACTTTCTGCGAATTTTTTCTTAAGCCAGAAAAGTACCAGTTGGATAGCAAGGAAGGTGGGAACGTAAAATTCAGTCAGTCACAGTATGGGTGATAAAGACGAGTCCTTCTCACTCAGAGTTGAACAGGTGGTGCAACTAATGACGTTATTATGTTGAAAGTGTGTGGGGTCAGCAAGACTTGGGAGAAAGTAATGGAGACGGTGGAAAGAGCTGAAATCAGTAATTTTCACTCTACAAACTGAAAATGACAAATTGAAAACGGAGGTGAAAAGTCTGAGGGATAGGGAAGATCAGCTTGAGGATAAGATCAGTGAAGTGAAATGCACAGCAGAGCTAGCTGATCGCAGAAGTGAAGAGTTGTCTGCGTATATCAGACGCAACAACCTCTGAATTTTTGGTGTCAGTGAAGATAGTCAGGGCAGATAGGGGACAGCAGCAGATGGTGGTAAAACAAAGTGCTATCTTCAAAGAGAAGCTGAAGATCAAGGTGGACCCCAGGGATATTGAGCAGTACACCGGGTAGGTGGTCCCACGAAGGGGGCCTCAGACGCTGCAAAACGGCCACGGGGGATCATTGTACGATTCGGAAAGGAGTCTGTGACAGAGTCTGGACTAAAAATGAGAGAGTGATCATGAAGACATTGACTGGGAAGATAGCCCAAATGGATTCGACTGCAGATCTCTCTAAGTATGTAATAGAGTGTGAAGAGATTATGGCCTCGCCAAAACCATCTACCAGTGGGAAGGGATAGGACTGTCTGAGCAGCAATCATTTTCATAGAGGGACAGAAAAAGGTAGGCCGATCATGTCCATGTGTCTGAACTGTAAAGTGCAAGATTGTGTGAAAACAGTAAACCTATGACACTTTAGCAGTTTAACAGTGTTACCTAACACCAACATCACATTGTCAGTGACATTTTCACTAATTCTAGGGTATGGCTGTCGTATTTAACTAAGTACTGAAAACAGAACTCAGCTTAGTTCATTCTTAGTTTTGGATTTCAGCATTAAAAAACTATATTTTTATACAAATGGAATGGTTCTTCTGTGTCTATTTCAGTGGATACCCTGTGTGGTTCTCCTTGAATGGTTAATATTGTTCATCTATTGTTACGTTGCATTTTAGTTTAAGACACTGAGGCAGTGCAGTGATTATTGGTTGTTTGACGTGTTTTTTACTTAATGGGTTACGAGATAGCCAGGGTTAGCATATCAAATGATAAGAAGGATTCCTCATGTTTGCTTATATTTGTTTGGAAACTTGATTACAAACGTGGTGAAACTGAAGCTGAAAACCCTATGTATAATATTAATCAGCGTACCTTTTTGTACTGTTTGTACGTGTGTGTGTGTGTGTGTGTGTGTGTGTGTGTGTGTGTGTGTGTGTGTGTGTGTGTGATTACAGGTGTAGGAGTTTTGATTTTCCTTTGTAATTAGGATAAGGGAACACCAACTAGGGAGGATGGTTCTTTCAATGTTTTCATTAAGCAAACATACAAGGACGGATAGCTGACCCCCATTCCGGACTGTGAACTTGTTAAGTACTATGATATTAGTAACCATAAGTTTCTGAATGAGATCATGAGAATGAGCGCTGTGATAGTGTACGGTTTGCACCTTTTGTTCATTTTTGTTATTTTGTATAGTTCTTCAGTGCCTAAAATGTAGTCTGCTTCAGTTCGTATACGGGAGGTTGTCAGCAAAGTTGCCCCAATATGAATGAAACATTATATATACATGTTTCTGCTTATGTGTTATCTCTTTGTCGTGTACCGGTGTTATTGTGTGATTTGTGTATCTTACAATGTGTTTGTCATGGGCTGCGGAGTGAGAGAAAATACTCGAGGAATACCTTTTGTTTGAAATATCAAGGGTTTGTTGTTTACATCCGCTAAGTACAGAATGCTACTCTTTTCAGTGATTCTTGTCATACATCTCGATGAGTATAAAGAGTTCGCTTCATAATGAGTGAGTACGAGTGGCGCTAATTTCGAAAGGTAACATTGTACAATTACAAAGGGGTGTTGGATATAACTGTGGAGTTTTTTTTTTTCAGAAGAAAAAAAAATGTGGATTTAGCAAAGAAACAAGCCAAGTGATTATCCAAAATCTGTGTCCTGATAATGTAGGATCAATGGGATGAACATGACTTGCCAAAGAAAAAGAAACTGGAATTTATGCTTTGAATCTTGAGGCTCAGAATGTAACACTGCTATATATCTGATAA
>JADBJO010034081.1:0-13894 GCA_016801955.1 Conus betulinus
TGGCGGTCATATCAGCATGGAGTTCACACAGGAGGTCCTGTGGAACTGGGTTTCAGTATAGGCTTTAACTTCGGTCGTGTTTGCTGTCGAGGATATCTAAATTTCGCCCCTGATTCATGGCTGATTCGCGATTCGTGTTACAAATCGGGTCTCTCTTCCACACGGATCTTTCAACAACGCCACTGCATGCCTTTAGTTTTGTTAGTGACTGGATGTTGTGTTGGATTAGTTAAATAAGTGGGGAGCAGAGGAAGGGGCAGGGGGTACTAAAGAAGCCTGGCTAGAGAAATACGTACATATAGATGTATATGTACATATTTGTCTCTGGTGTAACCATTGCCATTCATTCTGCGCATGATTCCCTTTTCTGGTGATTCATCAGTCAGGGTGATGGTTCCCGGGAATCAGAGTTGCTGGCTGCCTTCTGTTGTGTTCCATAGATGGATGCAGTTGAAGGAGTTGCTGTGTATCCTGGGACCAGTGTGCAGGGGATGTCTATCTTTCATGACGTGATTGTGAGGCAAGAGAGTTGGAGGTATCCGTGGATCGGTCATCGGCCAGCTGGGTGTCAGCTTGTTCATGTGTCTGGGAAAGGTGGGTATTTGAACAAGAAGTGTTTTACTGCTCTTGTTCTCGCCCTAAAAATTCCCAGGCAAGCCCAGGTGAAACTGGCTCAGGCTAGGTGGCCAAGGCAAGGCTGACCCTTCCAAACCCTACCCTAACCTACCTACCCCATAGCCAGGGCCCAGGCCTAGGCCCGCTTAGGCCCAGGCCAGCCAGCCAGGCCAAATGGCCCAGGCCAGATTGTCCCTCCCTGACCCTCACTGACCTTCCTGACTCAACCATATCCCAGGCCAAACTGGCCCAGGCCACCGCCACTCTACCACGACACGACACCCCACACCACCACACACACCACCACCACCACCACCACCACAACACCACACCACCACCACCACACCACACAACCACCACAACACACACCAACCCCCACCACACCCCGCCACCACCACATCACACCACCACCACACCACCACCATACCACCACATCACCACACCACCACTAACACAACCACCACAACACCATAAACACCACCACCACACCAAAAACCACCACCACCACCACCACACCACCACCACCACCACCACACCACCACCACCACCACTAACACAACCACCACAACACCATAAAGGCGACCACCACACCACACCAACACCACCCCCAGCACAATCACCACAGTACCATCAACAACACGACCACCACACCACCACCACTACCACCATCCCACTACCATTACCACCACACCCTCCACCACCATACCACTAACACAACATCATCACATCACCACCACACACATAAACAACCCCCCCCCCCCCTCCCCCTAGGAATCATCGCCTTCTCTCCCTTGGTTGGGGGTTCCTTCATCGCCAGGTTCCATGTCCATGTAGTGTAGTTTTTACTCTCTTTCTACGGTTTAATGCCCTCTTCCCAGTGTTTTGTGTCTTCAAATTTTCCAGGGTTTGGTTTACTTTCCTTTCCCAGGACTTGATGACTTCTTTTCTAGGTTTTAGTGTTTTCTTTCCCAGGGTTTAATGCCTGTGTCTTTCCTAGTTACAATCTTCTTCGTATGATTGCCATGGATGTTCTTGTTTCCTATGGCAGTCTACTGTTGAACAAGGATACAAAACAGTAGGTACGTGAGTGGATGGTTCAGGAAAGTATCAGATGACCCTCCAGTGATGTCGCAGGCTTCACGTTTCCGGGATCTGGAACGTGGACGCATGTTTTCATATCTTTGGGTTTTGCTGCAGAGCTGCTTAGGAAGTCTTTGATCCTGTTCCAGAACTATTTTCTTTGTGCGCACCTGGTTCCTCCTTGTCTGAGTAGCCCGCATTCCACAGAAAGACTGACATGGCATTGAGGAGCCTGCATGCAGATCCTTTTATTAGGACTCAGCAACTTTCTTCCACAGGAAGTAATACACAAGGAGAGTAGCTCTTGCTCCTCCCGTAATGAAATGAATACACATGTATTTATTTCTTCATGGGGGAGCAAGATTAACCTTACTGGTTCAGTACTTACTGTTCACTGCTCTCTGCCTCATTTAAGATCCCCTTTCTTCCACAGAATTTACGGTCCTGTTTCTATCCTTGGTTAAGTGTCGTCTCGTATGGCTTAGTGTTTCTTTCATTGGGTTCAGCTTTTCCTTCTCTTTCGTCTACTTTCATACAGTATTTAGTATTCTTTCCTAGAATTTAATATCCTTTCAGAACGTTTTTCACCGGGGGTGAGTTTCATAAATGTTTGGGTCCTCTTCTTTCACAGAGCTAGTTTTCTTTTCTTTCATAGGGGCTTGTGTTCTCTCCTTTCATAGGGGTTAGAGTTTTCTCTTTCCACAGTGGCTAGTGTTGTGTCCTGTCATAGGGGTTAGCGTTCTCTTTTTTCACAAGGGGCTAGTGTTCTCTTCTTTTAAAGGTTTTTGCTTCCTCTTCTTTCACAAAGGCTAATGTTTCTTGTTGTTCTCTTTCACAGGGGTTAGCGTACTCTTCTGTCACAGGAGCTAGTGTTCTCTCTCCTCTTTTGGGCTATTGTTCATTCCTTTCATAGGGGTTGGAGTCCGCTTTCACAGGGGTTAGTGTTCTCTCCTCATATTGGGGTTAGTGTTCACTCCTTTTATAGGGGATAGCGTCCTCTTCTGTCACAAGAGTTAGTGTTCTCTTCTCTTCTTGGGGCTAGTGTTCATTCCTTTCATAGGGTTGGAGACTTCTTCCACAGGTGCCAGTGTTCACACCTTTCTAGGGGTTAGCGTCCTGTTTCTTTCACAGAGCCTAGTGTTATCTCATTTCCTACGGGCTAGCGTCCTGTTTTTTTCACATGGGCTCGTGCTTTCTCCTTTCATAGATTCAGTGTACAGTTCATTCTTGGTGTGTAGTGTCCCCTTCTGTAAGTTTATGCTCTTCCTTTCGTATGGATTTTATGTCCAATCTTGCTTTTTAATGACCCTTTGTGTTGTGTTCTTTCATATGAACTATGTCTTTTATTGTATTGTTCTTAGCTCTAGGGTTTAGTATCACCTTTTCGCAGAGTTCTACGTGTTTCTCTTATAGGGTTCACCATAATTTCATGGCTTTTGTATCCTCTTTCGCACGATTCAGTGCCTTTGTGATTGTATATGATGGGAACTATTCTTTCACAGAGTTTAACATCTTTTTCTTTCTTACAGAATTTTCGTCGTCGTACGTCGACTTCTCCTTTCTTAGGGTTTAATGCATCCTTTTTTCTGGAATATAGTTCTTCATAGATGTTAAAGGTCGTCTTTCTTGGTGTTTAGTTAGAATTTTCTTCGTAAGTATTTCAACACAGCTTTTTTTTGGCAGGACCAAACAGGAAGTGGTGCCAGCCTGCCAGACGACCACCAGGATCGCAGACCGGAGAGAAGGTGCGCCACTACTTGTTAAAGTAGTTAATTCGAATGTCGTAATAGTAGCAGAACTGTTACATTTTCATTTTGCTCCCCAATTAAGTAGGCACTTGGAACATCAATCATACTGTTTCGACAATAAGATTATGAAAAGGGTGTGTAACGGGTAATTATAACTATCCTGGCATTGATCGTTATTTTTTTTGTTCTCAGGAGTGTGCATCTCTGCAGTAAAGCAGTCAGATTTTTTGTCTTAATGGTTTTTTTAGAAATAATGTTTGGAATTTACCACAGATCCCAGGTACACAACAGAGAGGACAGCCGTGTTTTGCTGTATTCCAGGTACACAACAGAGGACAAGCCGTGTTTTGCTGTATTCCAGGTACACAACAGAGGACAGCTGTGTTTTTGCTATAACCAGGTACACAACAGAGAACAACTGTGTTTTGCTTTATTCTAGGTACACAACAGAGGACAGCCGTGTTTTGATGTATTCCAGGTACACAACAGAGGACAGCTGTGTTTTGCTTTAACCCAGGTACACAACAGAGAACAACTGTGTTTTGCTTTATTCTAGGTACACAACAGAGGACAGCCGTGTTTTGCTTTATTCCAGGTACACAACAGAGGACAACCGTTTTGTTTTGCTTTATTCCAGGTACACAACAGAGGACAACCGTTTTTTTTTTTTGCTTTAACCCAGGTACATAACAGAGGACAGCCGTGTTTTGCTTTTGCTCTATTCAAGTAACACAACAGAGGACAACTGTGGTTTGCTCTATTCAAGGAACACAACAGAGGACAACTGTGGTTTGCTCTATTCAAGGAACACAACAGAGGACAACTGTGGTTTGCTTTATTCAAGGTACACAATAGAGAACAACTGTGTGTTTTGCTCTATTCAAGGTACACAACAGAGAGCACTGTGTTTTGCTTTGTTCAAGGTGACGCTACAGAGGACAACTGCGCTCTGCTTTATTCAAGGCAACGCAACAGATCACGTGTTTAACTCGATAAAAGACCTTTTCGTGCTTTGATCACTTGGACACATATGATTTATTTAGGTGTTACTGACTTTTACTGACTTTTACATTCCATTTCTTGCCAGCTTTAGGCCTAATAGAAATGATATGCCTGATATCATAGTACACTAAGTAGAAATTAACAAGCATGTTGCTGTCCAGTTTTTACAATGGCCTACGTTTGGTATGCCATTGCAAGTATTACAGCAGCATAACGTGCTGTGAAGGATGAATGATGTGCCAGGTGTTTTTTTTTTTATTATATGTGTGTACACATAGTATCGTTGTCAGAGAGAGTATGAATAGAAAGATAACGGTAACGGTTTCTGTGAATATGTCCTTCATGAAATACGTTCATGAAGAATGTCTGCATGAGTGTCACATTTCTCTCTCTCTCTCTCTCTCTCTCTCTCTCTCTCTCTCTCTCTCTCTCTCTCTCTCTCTCTCTCTCTCTCTCTCTCTCTCTCTCTCTCTCTCTCTCTCTCTCTCTCTCTGTGCTGAAAAAAATAAACGAAGGAAAAGAATGGATGAGGCCTATGAAATGAAAAAAAAGATTTATGAAACGAATGAGAAAAAAAGGGAATTAAGTAAAAAAAAAAAATCACCAACGAGAAAGTTGTCATCTAAACACTCTCTCTCTCTCTCTCTCTCTCTCTCTCTCTCTCTCTCTCTCTCTCTCTCTCTCTCTCTCTCTCTCTCTCTCTCTCTCTCTCTCTCTCTCTGTGTAACAGACTGGGATTCCCGTCGGTTTTGCATGTTAATTTTTTGCAACTATTATGAATGTTTTTTTGGGCATTGCCAGGAAGTGGAAAAATGTCGCCATTTTTTTCGTGGGCCTTCAGTGAACTTGACACAGCGTCAAAGCTGAAAGGTCATTTTTGACCCAACGTACAGTATTTATCATGCTTTGTTTCAGAGTGTGGAGTGCCAGAATGTTACATTGTGTTTTCTAAAGTGTTTCCGACAAACATTCAATCTGAACTAACCGTGTCTTCATTACAGATTATCTCTGTTTATCCTGTTTATGATCATACAACTAACTTCTTGTTGAACTTTGCAGTCACGACCCATTCAGACCAGCATATAATGCTGAGATCTCACTTTCTCCTCTTCAGGAAGATAGATGCAATGATGATCCACATCAGCTAACGTTTGCATGATAGTTAAGGCCTTAGAAATAAGAAAAAACATCTGCATTGCCCTAATTTCGTGTGTTGCAGATTGAAGAGCATGAGCCATTAGGAGCAGTCACACAAGATGGAGCCCAGAACCAGTAAGAAACCAAGACCAGACACTGATTTCAAATGTGTATTCAGTGACAGGAGCCTGGCACTGGTGTCCTAGTGTCTGAACCATCAGAGGAAAGCCTACTCAAAGTTCCTTCAGTTTGTGCACGAAAGAGGACAGCATGGAGATGCTGATCATGCACAGAACAGTGGGCGATTGCATGGGTACACTGCCTCCAATCTAACAGATGTGAAAGCATAGTGGCACAGAAAATGTTATGGGACCTTCTTGTCACAGTGGTCACCTTGAACATGCCAAGGCACGAAACCAGAAGGCCTGCCAAGAAGGAGAGAGTCAGCATGTACAGAAGAGGCGTGGGCGGCCTTCTTCTGCAGCCACTAGTGTATCAGACTGCTGAAAGTGAGACTCTTCACTTCACACGTGTGTGTGAATCACATGTGTGCTGCACTTTCTGCACGTGCACGTGTGTGTGTGTGTGTGTGTGTGTGTGTGTGTGTGTGTGTGTGTGTGTGTGTGTGTGTGTGTCTTCGGTATGAATGAGAGACTCCTTAATGCCAGATACTGGTCTGAACTTTGTACCACTGTATGAGTTATGCATTTCCTTGGTAGGTCATTGCAAATGTTACAGCAACATACCCTGTCGTAAGGAGTCCAAGGGTGATAAACATGTTTTCTTCATATGTATGTGTGCAGTATATGCGCTCGTGTACCAGTTTCTGTGAACCTTGTTCTATATGTTTGGTGTGAGCGAGGTTCTCGTCGGTATTATGTTAATCTTATCAAATTTTGAAGACATTGACTTCCAAAACCTATCTGATGTCCTGTGGGCTAGAAATGTGTGATCTCAAATAGCATCTGTTAACTATTAATGTGTGGTGTTAGTTTGGTCTTTATTTAAAAGATTACTGGTTTTACTGTCAAATATCTGCAAGGGCCTATCACTGATACGTCTTTTTGCAAATATTACAGTAAAACAAGATGCTGTTATTACTCCCGAACAAATAGGTTTTTTCTTTCGGTCCGTGTTTCGAAAGCGCATGTCTGTAAATCAGCAAGTGCAGATCTGTGCGTGCGTGCGTACGTGTGTGTGTGTGTGTGTGTGTGTGTGTGTGTGTGTGTGTGTGTGTGTGTGTGTGTGTGTGTGTCCATGTTTTCAGTATGAATGAGAATTGTTCTTTCAGATGGATGGTTTGGTTACTAGTCCTAATGACAATTTGTATTTGCTTATCCATAATGCCAGATACTTTGTGCCACTATATGAGCTATGCTGCTGTCTCCTCTTTGCAATGGACCTATCCTTGGTACGCCATTGCAAATATGACGGCAACATAGCCTGTTTTAAAGAGTCCATGATAAGTATGTTTTCTTCATATCAATGTGTGCATTATATGTACTAGTGTACGTGTGTGTGCCAACCTTGTTCTGTATGTGGTGTGAGTGGGATTTGTTGACCGTTTATTATAAAAGTTGTATGAAATGTTGAAGAAATGGATTTCTAAAACATATCTGTCGATGTCCTGTTGGGCTGGAAATGTGTGACCTCAACTCTCATTTTTTTTTCCATTTCAATGACTGGTGTTTAGGTGGTCCTTATTTTAAAGAGGAATGGATTTACTGTCAAATATCTGCAAGGGCCTATCACTGACACACCATTGCAAATATTACAGTAAAGCAGCATGCTGTGATTACTCCTTGACAAATAGGTTTTTTTTCTTTGTCTGTGTATTGGACATTCATGTGTGCTTAACTGCACGTGGAGTGTGTGTGTGTGTGTGTGTGTGTGTGTGTGTGTGTGTGTGTGTGTGTGTGTTCTGTATGAATGAGACTATCCTAAATGCCAGATACTGGTCTGAACTTTGTTCTCTGTATGTTATGCTTTTCTTTGATAGGCCATTGCAAATATTACAGCAACTTACCCTGATGTAAAGAGTCGATGGGTGATAAAACATGTGTTCTTCATTTCTATGTGTGCTGTATATGTGCTCGTGTACCAGTCTCTGTGAACCTAGTTCTATATGTTTGGTGTGAGCGAGATTGTTTGTTGTTATCGTTATGTTAATCTTCTCAGCTTGGAAGAAAATTGATTTCCAAAACCTATCTGATGTCCTGTGGGCTAGGAATGTGTGATGTCAAATAGCATTTGTTTACTTTAATGTCTGGTGTCAGTTTGGTCTTTATGTAAAAGATTACTGGTTTTTACTGTCAAATATTTGCAAGGGCCTATCACTGATACGCCATTGTAAACATTACAGGAAAACAAGATGCTGTTACTACTCCCGAACAAATATTTTTTTTTGTTTGGTCCGTGTTTGGAAGAGCATGACTGTAAATCAGCACGTGCAGATATGTACGTGTGTGTGTGTGTGTGTGCGTCTGTGTGTGTGTGTGTGTGTGTGTGTGTGTGTGTGTGTGTGTGTGTGTGTGTGTGTGTGTGTGTGTGTAGGTGTGTGTGTGTTCTACATGTGTTTGGTATGAATGGGACTTGTTCTTTCAGATGGATGGTTTGGTTACTAGTCCTAATGACAATTTGTATTTGCTTATTCTTAATGCCAGATACTTTAGTAATCTTTGTGCCACTATATGAGCTATGCTGCTGTCTCTTCTTTGCAATGGCCTATCCTTGGTACGCCATTGCAAATATGACAGCAACATAGCCTGTTTTAAAGAGTAATGATAAGTATGTTTTTTGATATCAATGTGTGCATTATATGTACTAGTATACGTGTGTATGCCAACCTTGTTCTGTATGTGGTGTGAGTGGGATTGTTGACCGTTTTGTTATAATAGTTGTATCAAATGTTGAAGAAATGGATTTCTAAAACATATTTGTCGATGCCCTGTGGGCTGCAAATGTGTGATCTCAAGTATCATTTTTTTTCCATTTCTATGACTGGTGTTTACGTGGTCTTTATTTCAAAGAGGAATGGATTTACTGTCAAATATCTGCAAGGGCCTGTCACTGATACGCCAGTGCAAATATTACAGTAAAGCAGCATGTTGTGATTACTCCTTGACAAATAGGTTGTTTTTTTCATTGTCTGTGTTTGGACATTCATGTGTGCTTATCTGCACGTGCTGAGGGTGTGTGTGTGTGTGTGTGTGTGTGTGTGTGTGTGTGTGTGTGTGTGTGTGTGTGTGTGTGTGTGTGTGTGTGTGTGTGTGTGTGTGTGTGTGTGTGTGTGTGTGTGTGTGTGTGTGTGTGTGTGTGTGTTCTGTATGAATGAGACTATCCTTAATGCCAGATACTGGTCTGAACTTTGTACTCTGTATGAGTTATGCCTTTCCTTGATAGGCCATTGCAAATATTACAGCAACATACCCTGATGTAAAGAGTCGATGGGTGATAAACATGTGTTCTTCATATCTATGTGTGCAGTATATGTGCTCGTGTACCAGTCTCTGTGAACCTAGTTTATATATGTGTGGTGTGAGCGAGATTGTTGTTGTTATTGTTATGTTAATCTTCTCAAATTTGGAAGAAAATTGATTTCCAAAACCTATCTGATGTCCTGTGGACTAGGAATGTGTGGTGTCAAATAGCATTTGTTTACTTTTAATGTCTGGTGTCAGTTTGGTCTTTATTGAAAAGATTACTGGTTTTACTGTCAAATATTTGCAAGGGCCTATCACTGATACGCCTTTGTAAACATTACAGAAAACAAGATGCTGTTACTACTCCCGAACATATAGTTCTTTTTTTGTTTGGTCCGTGTTCGGAAGTGCATGACTGTAAATCAGCACGTGCTGGTGTGTGTGTTGTGTGTGTGTGTGTGTGTGTGTGTGTGTGGGTGGGTGGGTGTGTGTTGTGTGTCTCCATGTATCGGTATGAATGGGACTTGTTCTTTTCAGATGGATGGTCTGGTTACTAGTCCTAATAACAATTTGTATTTGCTTATCCTTAATGCCAGATACTTTAGTAATCTTTGTGCCACTATATGAGCTATGCTGCTGTCTCCTCTTTGCAATGGCCTATCCTTGGTATACCATTGCAAAATATGACAGCAACATAGCCTTGTTTTAAAGAGTCCATGATAAACATGTTTTCTTCATATCAATGTGTGCATTGTATGCGCTAGTGTACGTTGTCTGTGCCAGCCTTGTTCTGTATGTGCGGTGTGAGTGGGATTGTTGAGCGTTTTGTTATATCAGTTGTATCAAATGTTGAAGAAATGGATTTCTAAAAACATGTCTGTCGATGTCCTGTTGGGCTGGAAATGTGTGATCTCAACTATCATGTTTTTTTCCATTTCAATGACTGGTTTTAATTTGGTCTTTATTTCAAAGTTGAATGGATTTACTGTCAAATATCTGCAAGAGCCCATCACTGACACGCGATTGCAAATATTACAGTAAAGCTGTATGCTGTGATTACTCCTTTACAAATAGGTTTTTTTTTCTTTGTCGTGTGTTTGGACATTCATGTGTGCTTATCTGTACGTGGATGTGTGTGTGTGTGTGTGTGTGTGTGTGTGTGTGTGTGTGTGTGTGTGTGTGTGTGTGTGTGTGTGTTCTGTATGAATGAGACTATCCTTAATGCCAGATACTGGTCTGAACTTTGTACTCTGTATGAGTTGTGCCTTTCCTTGATAGGCCATTGCAAATATTACAGCAACATACCCTGATGTAAAGAGTCGATGGGTGATAAACATGTGTTCTTCATATCTATGTGTGTGCTATATATGTGCTCGTGTACCAGTCTCTGTGAACCTAGTTCTTTATATGTTTGGTGTGAGCGAGATTGTTGTTGTTATCGTTATGTTAATCTTCTCAAGCTTGGAAAAATTGATTTCCAAAACCTATCTGATGTACTGTGGGCTAGGAATGTGTGATGTCAAATAGCATTTGTTTACTTTTAATGTCTGGTGTCAGTTTGGTCTTTATTGAAAAGATTACTAGTTTTACTGTCAAATATTTGCAAGGGCCTATCACTGATACGCCATTGTAAACATTACAGGAAAACAAGATGCTGTTACTACTCCCAAACAATAGTTTTTTTTGTTTGGTCCGTGTTTGGAAGTGCATGAGTGTAAATCAGGACGTGCAGATATGCACGTGTGTGTGTGTATGTGCGTCTGTGTGTGTGTGTGTGTGTGTGTGTGTGTGTGTGTGTGGTGTGTGTGTGTGTGTGTGGGGGGTGGGTAGGTGTGTGTGTGTGTTTCTCCATGTGTTCGGTATGAATGGGACTTGTTCCTTCAGATGGATGGTTTGGTTACTAGTCCTAATGACAATTTGTATTTGCTTATCCTTAATGCCGGATACTTTAGTAATCTTTGTGCCACTATATGAGCTATGCTGCTGTGTCTCCTCTTTGGAATGGCCTATCTTGGTACGCCATTGCAAATATGACAGCAACATAGCCTGTTTTAAAGAGTCCATGATAAGTATGTTTTCTTCATATCAATGTGTGCATTATATGTACTAGTATACGAGTGTGCCAACCGTGTTGTGTATGTGTGGTGTGAGTGGGATTGTTGACCGTTTTGTGTTATAATAGTTGTATCAAATGTTGAAGAAATGGATTTCTAAAACATATTTGTGTCGATGCCCTGGGCTGCAAATGTGTGATCTCAAGTATCATTTTTTTTTCCATTTCAATGACTGGTGTTTTACGTGGTCTTTATTTCAAAGAGGAATGGATTTACTGTCAAATATCTGTAAGGGCCTGTCACTGATACACCAGTGCAAATATTACAGTAAAGCAGCATGTTGTGATTTACTCCTTGACAAATAGGTTTGTTTGTTCTTTGTCTGTGTTTGGACATTCATGTGTGCTTATCTGCACGTGCTGAGTGTGTGTGTGTGTGTGTGTGTGTGTGTGTGTGTGTGTGTGTGTGTGTGTGTGTGTGTGTGTGTGTGTGTGTGTGTGTGTATGTCAGAGTTGTGTGTGTGTGTGTGTGTGTGTGTGTGTGTGTGTGTGTGTGTGTGTGTGTGTGCCTTTTCTCTATAAATGAGACTATCCTTAATGCCAGATACTGGTCTGAACTTTGTACTCTGTATGAGTTATGCCTTTCCTTGATAGGCCATTGCAAATATTACAGCAACATACCCTGATGTAAAGAGTCGATGGGGTGATAAACATGTGTTCTTCATTTCAATGTGTGCAGTATATGTGTTCGTGTACCAGTCTCTGTGAACCAAGTTCCATATGTTTGGTGTGAGCGAGATTGTTGTTGTTATTGTTATGTTAATCGTCTCAAATTTGGAGAAAATTGATTCCAAACCTATCTGATGTCCTGTGGACTAGGAATGTGTGATGTCAAATAGCATTTGTTTACTTTTAATGTCTGGTGTCAGTTTGGTCTTTATTGAAAAGATTACTGGTTTTACTGTCAAATATTTGCAAGGGCCTATCACTGATACGCCTTTGTAAACATTACAGGAAAACAAGATGCTGTTACTACTCCCGAACAAATAGGTTTTTTTTGTTTGATCCGAGTTTGGAAGTGCATGATTGTAAATCAGCACATGCGGACATTGTGTGTGTGTGTGTGTGTGTGTGTGGTGGGTGTGTGGGGTTGTGTGTGTTTCTCATGTATGTATTGTATGAATGGGACTTGTTCTTACTGATGGATGGTCTGGTTACTAGTCCTAATAACAATTTGTATTTGCTTATCCTTAATGCCAGATACTTTAGTAATCTTTGTGCCACTATATGAGCTATGCTGCTGTCTCCTCTTTGCTATGGCCTATCCTTGGTATACCATTGCAAATATGACAGCAACATAGCCTGTTTTAAAGAGTCCATGATAAACATGTTTTCTTCATATCGATGTGTGCATTATATGCGCGAGTGTACGTGTGTGTGCCAACCTGTTCTGTATGTGCGGTGTGAGTGGGATTGTTGAGCGTGTTGTTATATATCAGTTGTATCAAATGTTGAAGAAATGGATTTCTAAAACATCTCTGTCGATGTCCTGTTGGGCTGGAAATGTGTGATCTCAACTATCATGTTTTTTTCCATTTCAATGACTGGTTTTAATTTGGTCTTTATTTCAAAGATGAATGGATTTACTGTCAAAAATATCTGCAAGAGCCCATCACTGACACGCGATTGCAAATATTACAGTAAAGCTGTATATGCTGTGATTACTCCTTTACAAACAGGTTGTTTTTTTCTTTGTCGGTGTTTGGACATTCATGTGTGCTTATCTGCACGTGGATGTGTGTGTGTGTGTGTGTGTGTGTGTGTGTGTGTGTGTGTGTGTGTGTGCCTGTGTGTGTTCTGTATGAATGAGACTATCCTTAATGCCAGATACTGGTCTGAACTTTGTACTCTGTATGAGTTATGCCTTTCCTTGATAGGCCATTGCAAATATTACAGCAACATACCCTGATGTAAAAAGTCGATGGGTGATAAACATGTTTTTTTCTTCATTTCTATGTGTGCTGTATATGTGCTCGTGTACCGGTCTCTGTGAACCTAGTTCTATATGTTTGGTGTGAGCGAGATTGTTGTTGTTATCGTTATGTTAATCTTCTCAAGCTTGGAAGAAAATTGATTTCCAAAACCTATCTGATGTCCTGTGGGCTAGGAATGTGTGATGTCAAATAGCATTTGTTTACTTTTAATGTCTGGTGTCAGTTTGGTCTTTATTTGTAAAAGATTACTAGTTTTACTGTCAAATATTTGCAAGGGCCTATCACTGATACGCCTTTGTAAACATTACAGGAAAAACAGATGCTGTTACTACTCCCGAACAAATAGTTTTTTTTTTGTTTGGTCCGTGTTTGGAAGTGCATGACTGTAAATCAGCACGTGCAGATATGTACGTGTGTGTGTGTGTATGTGCGTCTCTGTGTGTGTGTGTGTGTGTGTGTGTGTGTGTGTGTGGTGGTGTGTGGTGGGTGGGTAGGTGTATGTGTGTTTCTCCATGTGTTCGGTATGAATGGGACTTGTTCTTTCAGATGGATGGTTTGGTTACTAGTCCTAATGACAATTTGTATTTGCTTATCCTTAATGCCAGATACTTTAGTAATCTTTGTGCCACTATATGAGCTATGCTGCTGTCTCCTCTTTGCAATGACCTATCCTTGGTACGCCATTGCAAATATGACAGCAACATAGCCTGTTTTAAAGAGTCCATGATAAGTATGTTTTCTTCATATCAATGTGTGCATTATATATACTAGTATACGTGTGTGTGCCAACCTTGTTCTGTATGTGGTGTGAGTGGGATTGTTGACCGTTTTTGTTATAATAGT
>JADBJO010034082.1:5000-13893 GCA_016801955.1 Conus betulinus
TTATAACTACCACCAGCATTCCCACGGAATGCCCATCGTGGTGGATATCCAGTCACGATAATGATTACAAATGGCTTGGTGATGATGTTGACAATGATGGTGTTGTCGCTGATGACTACGATGATGATGATGATAATGATGATGATACAATGATGACGATGATGATGAGCATGAGTTTTATCTGTCGGATCAAAACAATATTGATCTTATTTGGGTGTATACTCTACTGACTGGCCAAAGCAGTCTTGTTTTGACACAGCTAGGGCAGACGAGATCTTCTCTATGGTGTTGATATTTGTGCGGAATCTAACCCTCTACAAAGTCATTCAGAGGGATTCTGAACCGAAGTCCTTTGCGTGAATACATGCATAAAAAAGACAGAAGGAGAAGAAGAAGAAGGAGAAGAAGAAAAGGAGGAAGAAAGAAAAACTAATATGCACATCAAATTCCGCTCCACCATACCGTGAAAGTGGATCATCATATGCCAGTGAGATAGTTTACTCCTTCATCCTCTTAGTAAGTCTCCACCACCCCTTTCATCCCGCACCCCCCCCCCCCCTCCCCCCCCCCCCCCCCCCTCCCCCCGCTCTGATGTCGTGTTTAAACATCCTCTTCCAATGCGGAATGTGGCGGCCTTAATGACGGGATTAAAGACAGTCACATAGTCAACTACTTTTTTTTTCTTTTAAAAGCGACTCTCGGATTTCTGGTCGGAAAATAAAGAAACTGGCTTTGTTTGAAGGCAGCCCGTCGTGCCAGTCTCCTACAGCGTGTGACCCCCCCCTCCCCCCCCCCCCCCCCCCCTCCCCTCTCTCTCTCTCTCTCTCTCTCTCTCTCGTCTCCTCTGATCCAGTCTCATAGGGAGAAGTGAACATACTGAACACAACATTTCCCAGGCGGCGTAGCCTGGCTCCCTGGAATGGGCAGCGGCTGACTCTTTTCATGGCTCTACATTTCTCCACCGGCAGAAGTCGGCGGAAAGCGTTTGCAGCCTTGCCCGCCACACCGGTGACGTCACCACCGTAACCTCCCGCTGGAATATCTCGACTGAGCGACAGATCGTAAGCTGTGGGGGTGAAAAAACGTTATTCAAAAACCCTCTCCTGGGAACTGCGCATCTAGGCTTTGGTGATAAGTCCAGCTGTTCTTTTCATAAGGCATCAATCAATGAGATCAACAGGGAAAAAACAACCACCTTGACCTAGATGTGCAGAAATAACGGAGGGCTATATTGCAATTTCACGTCATGAGGCTTAGTGACTCGTCACCTGCCGTTCCTGTTGCCTGTCCCTGGGTCTAGGATGCGTTAACGTCATGAGGCTTAGTGACTCGTCACCTGCCGTTCCCGTTGCCTGTCCCGGTGTCTAGGATGCGCAGGTCGTTCGGTCTTTCTATCTGAACGAGAAGCCTCCTGAACTCTGAACACGGCATGCAGACACCTGTTTGCGAATCCAGTGGACTGTCAACGACAAAAACACACTTTGGTCTGGAAACAACCACAGAATCCCCGGTCATAACAGCATCAGCTGCCTGCCACAGCCTCTGCCCAGAGATCGGAAAACAATAGCACCACCGACTTCTCTGAGTCCCGGTGTAACGTTCCGTGACGTCCCCACGCCAGAAATCACTCCCCGGTAGGTTTGAAAGGACACGTAATCTAATCCCACCCCCGAACTAACACCCCCCCCCCCCCCTCCACCCCTTTGCCCCCTAATCACTCCCCTCCAAGCATCTCAAAGTGTCCGAAACAACAGAATATATCAGACAAAGCACACTGCACAGACTTCAAAGGAGATGTTATTCTGGGCCAGGACTATCCCTCATCCTGTTCTGAAATCGTTACCCGGTGAGTGATTTGAGGCATGGTCCCCAAACAGCCCACTGAGTGTTATAGCCATGAGCCCATTTCCACCTTCCTGTCACGTAAGTCGGGTAAGTTAGGGCACGTGTCTATGTTCCCCAGTAGCTGAGACAGTAAAGATTCATCTCTGTACGAACAGTTGAAGATGAATGAAGATACAAAGGTTGCATACAGGTTGGGTCTGCGTATAATTAAGAAACTACTCGGATCTTGAAGTTCTATATTTCCCAGAGTGCCCCTCTAATTCTTCCGGTCTTCAGTCCAGTCCATGTGGTGAAAACGTTGCGAGGCTTATGTGAATCACTGTGCATCTGCTTAGGCAAGGAGATAACTTAATCTGCGTCTGTTGGTTTTGTTTGTCTGTCAGCAAGATAACACAAGAGGTACCCAGCTGATTTTAACAAAAACGGAGGGAAAGATGGTATGTGACCCTAGACGAAATCATTAAGTTTCACTGCAGACCCGTTGTACGGATCCAGGTAAAAAGGCGGATCTAGGATCCGCTGAACATTGGCGGAGGTCTAAGCTCTCCCAAGACCCCAGTTACTTTTCTAATGTGTCATGATTACGTTGGATGAAATGTTTTACATAAGGTCATGATGCTGAACGTTTTTAGGACGTATTTCATGAGTGCTGAAATTTCAGCCCAACATCAACACATACTGCTGTATATTCTTCAGGAAATCAGTTGTGTTTCGATGTCTTATATGAACTACTTATAAAATACAGCCTAGTAAAACGAATGACCGTGCATCCTTGGGCCATTCGTGAAAGTAGCCTGTGTCTGATGGTTTTGTCACGAGATGAGCTGTCTCTATCCGAAGCTTTACGGCCGTGCAAACGAGATGAGCTGAGGTTCAGGAATGCGCCTCGCTTGCCGGTGTAACGAAAAGTTTTAACTCCCCAAATGGTTTAACTCCCAGGGACTTAAACTGTTCATTTGTAAATTTTAACTCCTGGGAGTTAAACTAGAGTATAAAAAAACTAACTCCCTCTGTGTTTCAGTTTAACTCCAGGGGAGTTATTCTAACATACCACCAGAAAAACTCCCACGAACCATCCACTTCCCGCACCTCGCTACCACCCATGCATCTTATATATAAATATATATATATTTTTTTTTTTTTCGAAGTGTGTGTGTGTGTGTGTGTGTGTGTGTGTGTGTGTGTGTGCGTGTGTGTATTCATACACTAACTTGCCAGATCAAGACTTGTCAAGTAGGATTGTTTCCTTCGATATTATTGGTTTTCCTGAAATAGTCACGTGTCCTGAATTTTATTGAAAAATGTGTGTGTTTTTCTGATTGGCTGGCCGACTTTCGTTTTTAGTTTGGCACACGCACACACACCCACACCTGTGACGCGTCCCTTGACAATTTCATCAGATCAGGCCCAAGCAGCCACCCTCTTGTACAATTGTGTACAGAGGGTGGCTGCTTGGCACCAATCCCCCCCCCCCCCCCCCCCCCACACACACACACACACTTTTCTCTATACCCTGTGTTTCACATCATTTCATGTATATACAGACTTTACATACAGATTATATATAAAAAGGCATTGTAAAATGTCAAGGACATGCATAGATGTGCAAATAATATGTACACGGACATTTCCTTTCCTTATGATGATGATGATCATGAACATTAAATCCCCTTCTCCCTTCGCTTACAGAAAGACATCTGGGAATAGATGGGGTGGGGAGCCATCTTAGTCATGATCAGATTAACTCCTCCTCTGTTATAAAGTAACTCCCTGGGAGTCAGAAAACACGTGTACACATTAACTCCCAGGGAAGTTATTCTAAACTGTGAAAAACTGACAACCCCCCCCCCCCCCCCTTAGTGGGCAGGGAGTTAAACTTTTACACACCTGGATTAATTCCCAGGAGTTAATCTGGATGTAGTACAGACTAATTCCCATGGAGGTCATTCTGTTACAGGGTGGGAGTTACGTCTGATATATGTACAAAATGACTCCCCCTTAACGCTGTCAAGAATTTGTTGAGACTTGACCAAAAAGATTTTAGAACATTCTGAAGTTTTACTGAGTGGAGTTATTTTGGCGCAGGGTGGAGTCATTCTAGTTTAACTCCCGGGGAGTTAAACCATTAAGGGAGTTAAAACTTTTCGTTATAGGTCGGGGCAGTCCCCTGTAGGTGCCCTTGGACACAACGTTCCAATCCTAACCAACTCAGCGCAGAGTTAAGAAATCTGTAGTTACAACTTGCCCCAATAATCCGACTTCAAAACGGCGGATTTTTTTTGTCTCTTTGGAAACCGCTTCCAAATTAATCCAATCTATTCACTGAATAAAATAGAGAAGAAAATAATGTCTAAATTCTTTTCGGTCCGGCCGTGTCTCTGTCGTTGGAAAAGGAATCGTTCCTGCCTATGAAAATTATCTTCTAGTTAAAACTCAGACACCCCCAGGTAGACAACGGTGTCTGTTTCACACCTGGTTACCCCCCCCCCCCCACACACACACACACACACACACTTACAACTCATATCCTGAACAAATATATGACGTCATTCAGTTGATTTGAATAATTGATATTCGTATATACTTTCAAATCATTTGTACACCTTAGTTCTAAGATTCGTGATATTTGTGGACTCAGCCTATTTCTAAAAGTTTCATGTAACGACCAAATGATTTTGTCCCTCTTCGTAGACCCCAAAATACATGTGTTTCGATGATGCACATGGAGACCTGAAACTATCAAGTATGTCTAGAGCCTCTAAATTGATTTCAAAAGATTTTTATATATTTTCATTCAGTAGGAAATCTGTATAATAGTGATAATGAGACAAGTATGTTGGACTCCATTTTTTTGCAATTTTTTTTACTCTTTATTTTCTCTTATGTATACGCTTTGTATTTCCCGACATACAGCAAACAGGGAGATATAGGGTCTCCTTGTGGACACCGTTTCTAGTTCTCTGCGTTATCCACCTAGCATTTTATGGTTGCCTCTGAGACGTCCACCCTCAACTGTACCCTTTAGGCAGGGAGTCTGGGTGACATACATGCCCACAGATGCCCGTACCAGACAAGCTTACTGCGCTTGAAACCTGCAAGAAGAGGTTTTGTATGACAGCGTTCGTGGTGACTGGCATTTGTCTTATGTCCTTTGTATGTGATGTGGACAGCCCTTCAGAAGCACCGATTTCTAAATGCTGAGACATGTTCCCTCAAGATCAGCGTTCAGTTCTCACATCCACAGGGGACAGACAGACGGTGACGTGTGGAGTTGCATGTTTCCTGTGAAGTGATAGACTGGTTTTCTGGAGGCCAGTTTTCCAGCCAGCGTAGTCTTTATTGCTGTCCTCACTCAGAATATATCCAAGAAACTTGTCGTAGTCCACGTTCTCCAGTTCAACGTAACGTTGACTGCCGCATGTTGTCTAAAATCGTTGACCATAGGTTGTTCTGTCATATAGTTTACGCCGGTCTAATGGCAAGTTTCTGAGGCTTCGCTTTTTCCTCCCAACAAGTCACTGCCATTATTGAAGCTCAGGTTTCACAGAAACCTCCCTCACTAGCACAACATACCACCACCAAAGGAGACGGTCTTCACTGGGGATGTGCACGAATGTCCTGATAGATGGTTCTGGGGAAGACAGTTATCACATCGTCTGTCTCTCCTGGAACACTAACTGACTCGTCAAAACCTAAGAGTGGAAACCACCGAAGGGCGGATTGGATTGGCGTACGAACGAACAAACTGTCAGAAAAGCTTGCTGTGATAGGAAGAAACATCGACAACACTCCAAAGGAATTCAATGTTACGAATATCAAGGCTGCCAAAGAAACAATCCTCCATTAGGTTAAAAAAAAAAGATACCCTCTACTGAACTCAAGACTAATAACTACCACATGACAATCTGACTATGGCTCAAGAAGAGGCTGAGAAGGCTCCAAGCCAAAAAGAACATTAGACTACGGCGCTGTCACGCACAGTGTTTCATCACCTAATGTGAGTGTACAAGAATGGAATTAGACGGAGGAGACAGCAAAACTGAACATGGACAGAGACTGATAGCATCAAGATTTTGAGAGTAATTAGAACGTTGAACGTTACTGATGTCACATTTCTAATGAATTACTACAACATCTTGGCAACATTGCCTTCAGAAAATCGCTGGATACTTATAATCTACACTGAAAAGAAACCAAGATGAAACCTACTCTGAAGAGAAGGAAGAAGAAGATAAAATCTTAAGCTGTGCTTTAAACCTGTCGATCAAACTGAGCCGGCAAGATTTTGGAACGTATTACAAACCAGCGTCTACAATGACACAGTGACACTGGATGTATCCAAGTACTGTAAAGAAGCTGCATTTGCAGGATCTTGAAACATAATTTTAAAAAAAAACCTAGCATATGCAGTAACACTTTTACGCTAAAAGTATCACTGATCCACAGACTTGCTTCATAAGACACAAAACTGGCATACGTCATAAAAGATACACATTTTAAAACCAGAAAGTAGTACTGTGTTCATGGACTTACAAAGGCTTTGACCATGTGTGGAAAGACGGTTTACTTGTTAAAGTTCCTAAACAACAGCATCCAAGGGAGACCAAGCCATAGTTGCACAACTGCAAAACCAGACTAACAGTAGTTGCGAGTGAGAAAGTGCTGCTGCGTCTGGGGGTCCCACAAGGTGGAGTACTGTCACCCAGTGTGTTTATACCCTTTATCAACAATCTTGTACCAGACCCATAACCATAATACAGCCTTGGGGCAGCCGTCAATACCTCAAGAAGACTGTGGAATTCATCATGGTGACAAGAATGAAGATCTGACGCAAAAAAAAAAAAAAAAAAATCGACCGACCGCAGAAGAAGAAATAGCAGACCTATCAAAAGCTGACTATACAGCATCGTATGCAGGCAATCTGACGCTGCTGGCACACAGAAGCGTATTTTACACTACATCATAGAGGATGCAGCTCGCCCACAACAGGTTCACAGGTCTGACCAACAAGAGATATGTCTGTCAACAGGGAAAAGTCAACAGCTAACTCTCCTCATTCTCCACTGATGCAAGAACAGACAACCAGACTTGGAAGAATCAGCTGCTAGCTGATGAGCAGTCAACATACTATGGGGTCACTTTTTATTAGAGGATAACATGGAAGACACATATCCAGAAGCTAAACGCTAATGCCGGAAAGTAGTAGAATATCACGTGGAAGCTAGCTGTAAAGCGGTGGACAGGCAACGAAGAGATTGTCAAGGCAGTCTTTCCATGAAACACTACGACAACATTTTGAATAGGCCTCTAGTGCATGGATATCAGCAGCTCAGACACACAACTAGAACCTTGACAGACACCAGAACCAGATGCTTTGCGGCAGTGCAGTCGCTATATGAATGTCTCTGTGTGTAGTTTATTGTACATCAAAGTGCCATGAACTAGCTTCAAGTCCTTTATTGACTCTATGTGTCTACGATTCATTCACTTCTTTTCTATTTTTCCCCAGGTCACAAAATAAAACTGGGGTCACTAGTATGTGTGGTGAACAAAACTTACACTACCCACCCCCCCCCCCCCCCCCCCCCCCCCCATCCCCACTCTACGCAAGCACGCACGCACGCACTCATGCACGCACACACGCACGCAGTCATGAACGGACGCACGCACGCGCGCGCGCGCGCACACACACACACACACACACACACACACACACACACTTAAACCGGTCGTTCTATGCTTATTTTCCTTTCAATCTTCCTCTCCTATAGCTAGTCCTCTCTTTGATCTGTTTTGATTTACGTTTCTACTATCATCAAACGAACAAAAAAAGTTTGAAAGTAATCTGCTGTTTTTTTTTCTCTGTTTCCTTTTCTTTAAACTTAGCGAACAATGACTCCCCAGCACCCCTTCCCTGAGAGCACAGTCATGTCACCGCACACTCTGAGATCTGTCGTCTCTCAAGAAATTGTTTTTGACTCGGGGAACACGACCTATCTAAGTTCGGGACAAAGTTCGGAGTGTGTCTTATGCCACGGAGAAGACTATGTATCAGGCTCTACAGCTGGTAGCTTCCATGGTTGTCTGCATTGCAGGGATTCCTACCAACTTCATCAACGTCACAGTGTTCTTCAGACTGGGGCTGAAAGACCGGGTCAACTTGTGTCTTTTCTGGCTCTCGTTCTGCGATATGATGTCTCTGACGTCCCACGTTCTCTGAAGTGGAGAGCTCGCAGTGCAGTTTTACAGAGGGGACGAAGTGAGACTGTTCCGCACCGACATGGCCAAAGTCGTCTATGACTATGGGCTGGGAATCGTGACAGGATTCCGACAGGTCTCCTTCTTCATGTATGCCTTCATCGCGCTGGATCGTTGCCTGTGCGTTCTTATGCCTTTGCGTATACGACAACTCCTCACCAACAAATCGACTGTCCACAGTGTCGTCCTGGGGTCGGCTGTCTGCTTTATTCATCGTCAACACATTCAGCATCCTGAGCCACGGCACCCTCTGTGTGATCTTCCTGGATACCGGCAGTCGTGGCTATATCATTGGCACTAGTCAGCTAGTGCAGGACCATCCTCTATTCCTACGTATCTCTCTGGTCGTGGATAGCTTTGTTACAGGTCTGGCCTTGCCCATCCTCTTCCTCAGCACCGTCATCATCAGCACCGCCATCACCGCCGTCACTTTACGTCGGAGAGAGGACTGGCTGCGTCAGGTGACGTTCTCCTCCTGCACGGACACTACGACACCCGGCTCTCACGGCGGCCGTGGCCGCCCCGCTGATGGTCGTGATGCTGGCAGTCATGGTCAGGGTGGTGGGAGTGGCCAGGAAGCCGCCATCACCAGGATGCTTGTCATGGTGTCTTCTGTCTATGTCGTCTGCACTGTGCCTCTCTTCCTGCACCGCCTTGTACGCTTCTTTCTACCCGGATTTTTATATTGGGGGGAAGTACGGGCATTTGATGATGGTGACCTACTACGTCAATTCCTTTCTTGTCAACATCAATGCGGCAGTCAACTTTGTTGTTTTCTACTGGCAGGGTA
>JADBJO010034083.1:0-13891 GCA_016801955.1 Conus betulinus
GAGAGAGAGGGTGGGGGGGGTGGGGGTCGGGAGAGAATGTGAGGTTGAAACTGAGTGGTGGGGCATATGGTGGGGGTGGTGGCTGAGAGAGCCGAGAGACAGAGAGAGAGAGAGCGACAGAGACAGAGAGACAGACACAGAGAGAATAGAGAGAGAGAGATAGAATCACACACACGAGAGAGAGAGAGAGGTAAGAAGAGAGAAAGAGATCATTGCTATTCCATCCATCATAAAAGGACGATGAGATAGCCGAGACAGACATACAGACAGACAGACAACATGCAAAAGAGATAGAGCAACAGACAGACATACGACATTTAGACAGAAACACTGATACCGAACGGAGAGACAAGAACAATGAAGACCGCGAAGAAAGACAAGACAGATAGACCAAGAGAGATTCCCTTCCACTTCGTTTCTAATTCCCTTCAAAACAGTCCAGAGACAGAAGAGACACAACACACTAGACTAATTTTGATCATCCAAGACAGAGACAGAGGTCAGAGAGCGACAACTGATAGAGAGAAGATCAGAGAGTAGAGGAGAGAAGAATAGTATTCAGAACGCTTGGACACAGAGAGATAATGCAGAGAGACCGAGAAATAGAGAGAGAAAGAACGCGGGACGCCAGAGTGAAGACGGGTAGGGCACCGACATACCCAAGAGAGACAGATGACCTATCGAGGACCGACAGACAGAGACACTACAATGGACTGCGAAAAGAACACAAAAACAGAGAGAGGGAGAGGGAGAGAAAAAGAAGTGATAGAGAGAGCGCGATAGGGGGGGGGGGGGGAGAAGCAGGGAGCAAGAAAAAATAACCTAATAGGGGTGCGGGGAAGCCTGCATATCACACACTTATCACTTGACGTGTGCTGATGCTGTCTTCACCGATCAGACTATATACACCTTGCTGCACAACATGGAGAACACACACAATGGACGCGCCCGGTAATTACACACCCGGCGGGGTCCGTGAACTGTTAGGTCACCTAACAACCCACCGCCCGACCCCTCCTTCCTGCCTACCACCCCCCCCCCCCCCCCCCCCCCCCCCCCCTCCGTCTTGCTTGCGGGAGGCCAAACCAACGGACGCTAACTGCAATGAAAACAAACTTCATCACACGCCGTTGGGGGGGGGGGGGGTGGGGGGTGTGGGTCCGGCCAGCTCAGCGCCTTATTTACATTACATACATACCCCTCCTTCTCCGTAATGGAGGTGCAAACCTGGAGTGGGGGGGGGGGGGGATTTCTTAAGTTTTATTGTCCTCTGTCTGTCTGTCTTCTCCCCCTCTCTCGTCTCTCTCTCGCTCACTCTCTAAACACACACACACACACACACCCACACGCACGCACGCACGCGCGCGCGCACACACCACACACACACACACAGAGTGAAATATAGAAAAAGCTTAAAACAATGAATATGGAATAAAACGAAGTTTAAAAAAAGAGAACTAAGAAGGGAGGGATGACTGACAGAAACAAATACAAAGAACAAAAATCATTCACTCCCTCCCCCTCCTCCCCCCCCTCTCTCTCTCTCTTCCCTCCTCCCACCTGCTTCCACTGTCCCCCTGTTTATCCTCTTGGAAAGTAGCCCCCCCCCCCCCCCCCCCCACACACACACACACAAGAGAAGGTTTCAAAACAGACCAGAAAAAAAAGAACACACACACACACACACACAGAGTTTTAACTCGAAAGTTAGAAGACTACTTTTTCACGTTCACCCACGTTCACACACACACACACACACACACACACACACGCAAGAAAGGTTTCAAACAGACCAGAAAAGATAAAAAACAGTGACACAGTTTTAACTCGAAAGTTAGAAGACTACTTTCACGTTTCACGTTCACCACCCCCCCCCCCCCCCCCCCGCCACCACACACACAACACCAAACAAACACAACACACGTACACACACATCCGAACATTTCTTGTTCTCTTCCCCGTGTACTACCTACTACCACCACCAAACTCAGTTCAGTAAAGAGGGATCTCGCGGTAATGGAATCCGACCTACCAAATGCCTCAAATCCTCCTTGATCATAACGATTTTGCAATCGAGCTTTCCTACACCCTTCCCCTTCTCTCCCCTCACCTCCCATCTCCACCATCCTCTCCCTCCCGACCCTGCGCGTTTCTTTTGCTTCATCTCTGAAGGTCCGAAGTTCTTCTCCGGGAGTGGCTGTGCGCCAAAAATCAATGCGCCAAATCCTCGTGTAAGAAGTCAAATATTGTTACTTATCTATTTATTTCTTAATCTATTATTTTCATTGCAATCATTATTTTTTTTTTCCAGTATCATTCCTGCCTGTGCTGTTGTTGGTATTACTACTATTATCATTACTATTATCGCCATCATCATCATCATCATCATCATCACCATCATCATCATCATCATGATCATTCGTTTCTACTTTTTACGATTTCTTGCCATCGTTCCCTGACACAAAGTTGATGAATAATGCATTGTGGGTAGCAGACGACAGTTAAACGTGATTGGTCTGGGGAAAGAGGAATTCTTAGTATTGGCAAATGACCAAAAGACGAAAACTGGCACGTTTGTTTTGCACGTTCATTATTTCTTTGTTTATTATCATCATCATCATCATCATCATCATCATCGTCGTCGTCGTCGTCGTCGTCGTCATCATTGTCATCATCGTCTTCTTCTTCTTCTTCTTCTTCATCTTCATCATCTTCATCATCATCATCATCATCGTAACTATTATCATCATTATCATCATCAACATCATCATCATCTTCATTCGTCGTCATCGTCATCATCAGCATCATCATAATCATCATTATCAAATCCATGATCATCATGATTCGTCTCTACAATCCATCTTTTCTTTCCGGAATGTTCTAAACCAAAGCCGCTGAATAATTCATTGTGGGTAGCAGACGACAGCTAAATGCAGTCAGTCTGGGGAGAGAAAGTCGAATCTTAGCAAACGACCAAACGATAAAACCTGACTCTTGTTTATTTTTTTTCGGGATATTCATCATTATTACTATCAGCAGTAGCATCACCGTTATTATCATTCTTATCATTATTATAACTATCAATTATCAACTACATCATCGTCATCATTATTATCATCATCATTATTATAATTTGTCTTTACAATCCACCATTTCTTCCCAGCGTTTTCTGAAACAAAGCTGCTGAATAATGCATTGTGGGTAGCAGACGACGACTAAATGCAATTGATCTGGGGAAAAACAAAGTTTAGTCCCAGCAACTGACCAAACCATTGAAAAAGTTACTCTATATTTTACCGATAATAAGTATTAAAATATATAACAGGCTTTTTTTTTCTCTTTTCTTTTACAAACATGTGCACAGCGTTATGCCCATTATTGATCATCGTCTATTATGACATATGCAGTCGTGATGTAAAAAGCATGTTTCTTCTTCAACTGTTGCAGCTCCACTTCAAATGTGGTGAGCAGGCAGACGTTGGGTCGGTTCGCGTACTAACCTCTTCCTCGGTCTTATGGTCACTTTTCATCAGTTCTTGGCTTGTTTCGTCGATTCTGGAAAAACAAATTCCTTCCTGTTGAACAATCTCGGCTTACCTATGACCTTTTGAACCCGGCTCTAGGTTACATCACACATTCACCACTGCCAAATACACTTGCTCGCCATCCCGTCGTACAGCGGCCAATATAAGGCGTGATGCGTCTTTCCTCGTCATCCCTGGGCCGAGACTTTGGATGAATCTCTTCAGGGTGAAGCTTCATCATTAGGATATCATTTGCCTGATGTTCAAAACTTGTGAAGGTTCATGTGGAGGTTCACTGGGGTCAGAGCAGCTCAGTTGGTAGAGCGCTAGACTCGTGATTCTGTTGATCCTGGGGTTGCGGGTTCGATCTCCGCAGGGCTGTTCCGGTGCTGAGGGATTTTTTTTCCCCTCGGAGTTAACACTGATTCTGACTCCCACCTCCTAAAAAATCTTTATCAGTGAGACAATAAACCGAGGTTCCGCGCGTAAACGCATGCACAGCATCTTGCGTACACATAAAATCCCATCACCAACTTTTTCGGAGGAGAAGGCAGTGTAGCCGTTGGTATGGATGACAAATAGACACATAGGGTGTACGAAAGAAATGAAAGTAGGAAGAAACAAACTGAGTGACTGGCAGACTGAATGTCGCGGGAAACGACCCCATGCAGCGCCAGCAGATGACTCTTCAGTCCGTGGTGTAAGGAAAGCATGGATTGTAAAGCGCTCAGAGCTTGGTCTTTAGCAAAGGATAGGCCATGTAAAAAATACTGTTCATCATCATCATCATCATCGTCATCATCATCGTCATCGTTATAGCAATAGTAACAATAACAATTTGGACGGCAGTGCCATAATGGGAAGAATGTAAAGACAGTCTTCTAAATACGTCGGGTGGTTATGAGCGCTTTGTTGATAACGCGGAGGTCATTGGGTCCAAAAAAAAGAAATATGTGGCTTGTATGGATACACGTGCGTGGGAACGTAGTGAATGTACAGGCATGTGTACATTAAGGCTTCTTGTTTGTTCTCTCCCTATTTTTCCATCCCAGCGCAAAGCTAGCCATCATGAACAAAGCGATAGGTCCTAAATCACCTCTCTCTCTCTCTCCGTGTCCTCTCTCTCCCTCCCTCCCTCTCATCCTCTCTTTCTCCCTCCCTCACTCCCTCCATCCATCTCTTTTCTCTCCCCCCCACCCTCTCCCCCTCTCTATGCTTCATCTGTATTATTATGAAACACCCTCTGTGCAATGATGTAATATCCGTTCACACTTTTCCCCCGGTGCTACGATATGACCTCCGTTAATCCCTCCCCCCTGCGCTGTGACGTATTATCCTTTCCCTGTACTGTAATGTGATGTCCTCCACCACTGCTTTGGTGTCAACCCTTCCCAACCGAAGGACATTCTAGGGAGGCCTTGACAGAAGAAGGCCTTGAGAGGAGAAACCCTCACAGACAGTGTTTCAAACCTTCAACTCCCCTCAGTTTAAACAGGGCGGGGACAGCATCCAGGCCATGACTCTTACATGTCTTTGTTCTGCCAGAAGTTATGTCCCCTGGCGCTGCCCAAACATCCCCCCCCCCCCCCCCCCCTCCTCCATCCATTCCTATCATTCTCTTTTCTCACTCTCCCAGCTTCCCATCCTCTCCCCTCTACCACCCCTATCACTCTCCTCATCTCCCCCCCCCCCCCCCCCCCATGTCCATTCCCTGCCACACACACCCAGTCCACAGCGTGGGTCATTCAACCCCAGAGAAATGGGAGGTGCACTACCTCTCCCATATTTCCGTTCAACTCTTGCCCTCCTCCTTACCCCCCTCCAACGCCCCCCCCCCCCCCCCCCCCTCCACATACACACACACTCAACACCTCCTCTCGCCCATTACCACTCCACTCCTACCCCCCCCCCCCCCTCCCCCACAAAAAAAACTCCCAGCTTTCCCATCCTCGCTGTGCTATTCCCGAAAGGAACTCGTTGACCAAATGACATTCTGTGCCAAGATCCACACTGTATATCAGTCAGACCAGACAAACCCTTCCATTTATGTCATCCACACTGTCTGTGGATCAGACCAGACAAACCCTTCAACTTGTTTCATCCACACTGTCTGTGGCATAGACCAGACAAACCCTTCCACCGATTTCATCCACACTGTCCCTGGGTCAGACCAGACAAACCCTTCCAACAATTTCATCCACACTGTCCCTGGGTCAGACCAGACAAACCCTTCCACTTATTTCATCCACACTGTCCCTGGGTCAGACCAGACAAACCCTTCCACTTATTTCATCCACACTGTCTGTGCATCAGACCAGACAAACCCTTCCACTTATTTCATCCACACTGTCCCTGGGACAGACCAGACAAATCCTTCGACACTGTCTAGTGGACATACCATTTTTTTTTTTTTTTTTTTTTTAAATTAGACGGCCACAACCTTCTTCTACGCAGCGCTCGTCACCAACACCCCCCCCCCCCCCCCCCTTCCTTCCAAGAAAAGGCCAGCATCCCCACCTGTAACCCCTCCCCCCTAACACACACACACACACACACACCGCACGCACGCCACTCACGCACACACACACACAAACACACTACACACACCACACCAGAAAAGGGGGGTGGGGGGGTGAAAACGAGGAAAGAGAGGGGGGGCTGATGAGAAAAAAACGAGATAGAGAGAGAGAGAGATAAGAATGGCATTTTCATGCACAATTCCAAAGGGAGGGCAGGAATAAAAGCTTAGAGAAGAGCATGGGTGAAGGAGAGGCCATGGAAAGGGGAGGGGAGAGGGGAACACAGTCACGTTAATTACCAGCTCTCTTGGAGGACGGAGTTGAAGGAGAGGGAGGACGGAGTGAAAGAAGAGGGCAGCACGGAGTGGAACAGAAGGCAGGACGGAGTGGAAGAAGAAGGCAGGACGGAGTGGAGAAGAATAATGCAGGACGTGAGTGGAAGAGAGGGGGGATGGAGTGGAAGAATGAGAAGGGAAGACCGAGGGAAAAAGAGGGCAGGACAGAATGGAAGAAGAGAGGTGGATTGAGTGGAAGAAAGAGGCAGGACAGAATGGAAGAAGAGAGGGGTGGATGGAGTGGAAGAAGAGGGCAGGACAGAATGGGGAAGAGAGGTGGATGAGTGTGGAAGAAGAGGGCAGGACAGAATGGAAGAAGAGAGGAGGATGGATTGGAAGAAGAGGGCAGGGTCAGAATGGAAGAAGAGGGCCGGACCGGAGTGGAAGAAGAGAGGTGACGGAGTGGAAGAAGAGGGCAAGGACAGAATGGAAGAAGAGGGGAGGACGGAGTGGAAGAAGAGGGCAGGACAGAATGGAAGAAGAGATATGGTGGACGGAGTGGAAGAAGAGGGCAGGACAGAATGGAAGAAGAGGGGAGGATGGAGTGGAAGAAGTGGGAAGGGAAGAGTGGATAGGAAGAGGGCAGGACAGAATGAGGGGAAGACGAGTGGAAGAAGGGCAGGGAATTGGGAAGAAGAGGGGAGGACAGAGTGGAAGAAGAGGGTGGATGGGACAGGGAGAGTGGAAGAAATAGTCAGGACGGAGAGGAAGAAGAGGGCAGGACGGAAGAGAAGAAGAGGGGACGGAGAGGATGGAAGAAGGAGGGGAGGAAGAGGGATAGGAATCGAAGAAGGGGAGGTGAGGACTCGGAAGAAGGGGAGGGGAGGACGGAGTGGAGAAGAGGGAGGACAGAGTGGAAGGGGAGGGAAGGACGGAGTGGAAGAAGAAGGGCAGGACAGAATGGAAGAAGAGGGGTGGGACGGAGTGGAAGAGGTCGAAGAGGGCAGAGACAGAATGGAAGAAGAGGGGAGGACAGAGTGGAAGAAGAGGGGAGGACAGAATGGAAGAAGAGTGGAGGACGGAGTGGAAGAAAGAGGGGCCGGAGTGGAAGAAGAGGGCAGGACAGAATGGAAGAAAGAGGGGAGGAGTGGAGTGGAGGGAAGACAGGAGTGGGAAGAGAGGATGGAGTGAAAGAAGAGGGCAGGACGGAATGGAAGAAGAGGGGAGGAGGCAGAGTGGACAGAATGGAAGAAGAGTGGGAGGACAGAGTGGAAGAAAGAGGAGGTAGGACGGAGAAGGAAGAAAGAGGGCAGGGACAGAATGGAAGAAGAGGGGAGGATCGGAGTGGAAGAAGAGGGCAGGACGAATGGAAGAAGAGAAGAAGAATGGACAGAAGAGGAGGATGGAAGAAGAGGGCAGGACAGAATGGAAGAAGAGGGGAGGACGGAGTGGAAGAAGAGGGCAGGACAGAATGGAAAGAAGGGGGGAGACAGAGTGGAAGAAGAAGGAGGGACGGAGTGGAGTGAAAGGGGAGGGACAGGCACGTGGGAAGAGGGCAGGACAGATGTGTAAGAGATGGAAGGAGAGGAGGTCGGAAGGAGAGGAGCAGGACAAAAATGAAGAGTGGAGAGTGGAAGAGAGGGCAGGAGAGAATGGAATGGAAGAAGAGGAGTGGACGGAGTGGTGGAAGGAAGAGGGCAGGACAGAATGGAGAGAAGATGGTGGGACGGAGTGGAAGAAGAGGGCAGGACGCGTGGAGAAGAGGGCAGGAAGAATGGAAGAAGAGGGGAGGACGGAGTGGAAGAAGATTGGCAGCACAGAATGGAAGAAGAGGGTGAGGACCGAGAGGGAAGAAGAGGGCAGGGACAGAATGGAAGAAGAGCAGGCAGGACGAGAGTGGAAGGAGAGGGGAGGACGGTGTGGACAGAGTGGAAGAAGAGGGAGTGGACAGAGAGGGAAGCAACGGAGAGAGGGGAAGGAGAGTAGAGGACGGAGTGGAAGAAAATATGGGTGAAATCTACGTCCGACGCGTCATCCTTTCTTTCAGATGGGAAAAGTGTAAGACGAAGAGTCGTAGAATACAGAGTGTGAGAGGCTGTTTCTATTCACGGCTCACGGGAACCTACCGTGGGTAACGTTAGGTAATTTTGCTGGTAGCCCAGCCGACCCAACAGGGCCATATCAGGGCTGCCGCAGGCGTTGAAGTCAACTCACAAGTCTTTAAAAAAATGGAAACAAGCTAATTCACCACCACCCTTTAAAATACTTTAAAAACACACACGAAGTTATGCTTGAAATCTTCCTTCTATAAAAATCTTCGATCAGATGAAAAATGTTAATCTCTCCTCAGAAATTCAAAGATCACTTCAGGTGGGGCATCTCTGAACAAGATTTTCATGGAGTCTGCTGCAAAGTATTTTTGTCTCACGTCATGCCAAGTCCCAACAACACTCTACATGGATATGTGTCACTGTGAGTGGGTACATGACATGGAATACACCCACGGAGCTTTCTTCTCTCGCCTTTTAAAAGACAGAATGGGCGTAGAAGGAAGAAGGAGTGGCCTGTGTGCATGCGCGGCTCAAGATGTTTTCTTTCTGTACGGCCGCCTCTGGAACTTTCGTAAAAAAAAACTCTTTCAGATTGGACAGGATTTTGAATAATTTGTTATCCGTGCTCTGCTACCGTCAGAGAGAGGGGCGAGCCGAGAGATCCCATTTGGGGACACAAGTTTGTCTCCAACACAATCGTCCATTGCCCCTCCCCGCCCACAAAGACTAGGCGCTTCCCTTGACAGCCGAGGCGGCTCCGCTCCGCTGAGACCATGCAGGTCGGTTCGTCCAGACAAAGCTGAGTTGTACATCTGACCGCTGGCCCCCTAATCCAGTTTGGTCAGCAGCACAGGGAAATGCAATGACAACCGGAGACAAGGGAAAGGGTATTAATCTCTCTCTCGCTCATCTCTCTCTCTCTCTCTCTCTCTCTTTGTTCTCTGCTCTCGTCTCTCTCTCACCTCTGTTTCCTCTCTAAATTCCTCTCTCGATCTCTCTCCCCTCTCGCTCTCTCTCTCTCCTCTCTCTCTATCTCCCGTCTCTCTCTCTCTCTCTCACTCAGAACCTCTCTCTCTCTCTCTCGCTCATCTCTCTCTCTCTTCTCCTCCCCACACACATCTCACACACACACACACACCACACACAAGTAATCAATCCTGGGAAGGGCCAACAGAACAGAGCCCAGACTGAGAGTGAGGAACTGATTGCACTTGATAGGCAGAGTGGGAAAGGTGGAGGGCGAGTCGAGGGCGGAGGGAATGAGAGAGAGAGAGAGAGAGAGAGAGGGGAGAGAGGAGAGAGAGGAGAGAGAGAGGAGAGAGAGAGAAGAGATGTCGTGAGACAGGAGGAGAGACGGGGGGGAGAGAGACAAAGGGGAGGGAGGGGACGTAAGGGATAAATAAGGTAGGAGGACAGGGCCCACCAAGTTCATTAACAGGCCCCGTTTTCATCTACTCCCCTCTCCCAGGTTAAACGTCCTCTGTTCTCCCACTGGCTGCACACTAAAAATTAATACGCCAAGGCCTTGCTGAAGTCGTCGAGTATTTATGGACTGCCCGCAGTTAGATTGCTTAGAGAATTTTTCATCGTGTCTGAAAGTTGATTCTCTTCATCATATGGACATCAAGGTACAAAGCCAGGTGGTTCCAAGCCGACAGATTAAAATGAAAGGAATGGGACAGATTAAAATGAAAGGAATGGGACAGATTTAAAATCAAAGGAATGGGACTATTTGGGGGGGGGGGGGGGGGGGGGGGGTGGGGGGGGGGGGGGGGTCCGGCAGGCGAACAAGAAATAGGTCGGGGGGTGAGAACAGGCTGAAAAAGCGCTGACATGTGACGTCAACTAAGGAGAAGGTCCTGTATTTGAAGACTGTTTGTGATTTCACCGGTGAAAATCCCCCACCCCCCCCCCCCCCCCCCAACTCCTTTGCAACAAGAAGGGAAATAGTTGGCGGGGGAGTTATTTTCTTTTGATCAATATCAGTTTTTAACATGAAGTGTGGTTTCAAATTTCTGGATAGGCCTCAAAACACAAGGATTACACAGTGTTTCAGTGCCAAATCCTAATTGCGGCGTGTGGCCATCCTTTCTCCTTTCTTTCAGGTCCCCCCCCCCCCCCCCCCCCCCCCCCCCCCCCCGCCTTTCCCCCCCCCCCCCCCCCCCCCCCCCCCCCCCCCCCCCCCCCCCCCATTCTGTCCTTACTTTTCCATCCATACTCATTACACTTTGCCTAAAAACGGCCCAATTACCTCCCTTGAGGGCAAAGTGCAAAACCGAGAACACCTGAGTCCCACCACCCCTCTCTCTTCGGGCAGAGCGTTGCCTCTCTGTGTGAAATATCCTGCCTCTGAATCCACCACCACCACTACTCTTATTTGCTGATCACCAGAAGAAAAACAGATAGAAAGAAAACAGCCGAGGAGGATGTGAGAGTGTGAGACGACAATGAAAAGCGGATTTTATGTTGTAAAGTCCTCATTAAAAAGGTTTAGTTTGGGTTTCATCGCGAGAAACCATGTCGACCGACCGGAAATGGCGACGATGGTGTTAAAACAAGGGAGGGAAGGGGACGCGTGCGCACACACACGCACACACACACACACACACGCACGCACACACACACGCACACACACACACACACACACACTGGATGAACATTCAGTGTTCACATTTTTTTTTTTTGAAGCTATCATCAGGTGCGAAACAGTGAATATCATTTGGCGCTGACACCAAATACATAACAATTTAGTCAATAATTGAACGCGAGAGTAACAAGAATCACATCTGCAAATGTAGAATTAATAAAGTACAGCCCTAATCTAAATCGGTTTCTAAAGGAATTGGCCTACAGACATAAAATGGACAAACATCTGTGTTTAATGACGATGAATTATGCTGGCTATCTGATAAAAAGGGGTCTCGGTTACAATATGGAGGACTAACACCAGTAAATTCAGAAACTTTGTTATTCTATTCTCTTTCACACGGCTGGCCCACGTTAGTACACGAAAAGAATGATACATACGGGACATACGGCTGTGTAACTTTTTGTCTTCACTTGGCATGGGTTTGATGTGACATTGTGTATGGCATTCTGTTATAAGGTAGTTGGATATTTACACGTGACGTGAACTCTACGCAATGGAGTCCTTTCCTCTGTGGGCCTAAGAATGTTTTTTTTTTCCAATTGGTAAAAAGTAAAAAAAAAAAAAAAAAAGTAGAAACTATCCCGATGTAAACTGACAACAATACTCTTTCGTTTATTCGTGTGTGCGTGATAATATCACTTTGTGTAATGTTACAACGGGTATATGTATGTGTCTGATTTACGCTGTGAAATTTCAAACAGAAAAGCTTTGAAGGATGGACCGGAAGTGGAGGCGGAAAAAGTCTTGCTGCATGCAACCTCATCATCGTTGTGACCTTGTGTTCTTCCTATTGCTTTTTTGTGGTATCAGCAGAGTCTTTAAATAAAAATTTTAAGTACTGTGTCCACCAACCATGATCAAACACATCACGACGCGTTTTCAACCTCTTAGGTCTTCTCTGGCAAGATAAACAACATTTAGGACAACGAAAATGAGATGGGTGTATATCTGGCGCTACGGAGATGAAAGCTGCCGCAGAGCGAGGGTTATTATGGAGGGACTCTGGAGGTATATCTGGCGCTACGGAGATGAAAGCTGCCGCAGAGCGAAGGTTATTATGGAGGGACTCCTGGAGGTATATCTGGCGCTATGGAGACGAAAGTTGCCGCAGAGCGAGGGCTATTGTGGAGGGACTGCCTGGTCTTTGTGTCTTGGCAGGAGGCGACGAAGCGTCCGCTCCCAAGAGTTCAGGGCCTTGGCTTTCTCATCTTGCGCCGAATTTGATGAGATAAGTGATTGCTCGTTCTTCATTTCCGTCGTCCCGAATGTTGTTTGTCCTGCCTGAAGAAGACCTAGGCGGTCGAAACGCGTCGTGTCTTGTCTTGTGATTTGTTTGGTCATGTTTGCAGATACAGTACTTAAATTTCCTTTTAAGATTTGTTCAGATTTCCGCCTGCAGTCGCCTCATTTTTGCGACCATCAGCAGAGTGTTTTCTCATCAGCACACGGCATCAAGGAAAAAGCCAGCAGCGCTCTCAGACTTACAAGGAAAGCAACCAGCGCGGAGATCCTGAGTGGCCAGTCGACTGAGACTGCAATCGATCAGGAGGGGGGGGGGGGAGAAAGGGGAGGGGGGGTGGCAGGCCTAGTAGGGAGGTGACGAGGCGTCCGCTCCCAAAGGTCAGGGGATTTCTCCTCTCATGGCTTTCTCTCCTCTCTCTGTCCTTCTACTGTCCTTGACTTCCCTTCATTCTTGTCGAGAGAGGAAGACCAGGCAGTCAGCCCCTTCACAGGACAAACCTCGCTCTGCAAGCACCTTCTGTCTCCGTTATCAGCAATAGAAAAGAAAAACAAAACAACAACAAAACAACCAACAACACTACCAGTCTACATGACGACGCAGCTGACAGAACAAACGAAGAATTCGGGATGAAAATCTGACATGATTATGTCCTGTTTATAGGCATGCATGTCATGACTTCAATACTCCTTTTTTTCTTTTCCTTTTTTTTCTTTTTTTTTTTTTTTTTTTTTTTTTCGCTGGGAGCCACTTCATCGAATGTTGTTGGCACACGAAGATCTTCGGGTTTCTGAGGGAGATTAACATTTGTCATCCGATCTAAGGTTTTAACAGAAGAAAGATTTTTAAACAAAATTTCTGGTGTGGTTTTCAGAAAGTGTATCTTAAAGGGTTGTGAGAGTTTTTCTTAACGACTTGGGAGTTGACTTTAATGCGGTGACAAGCCCTGATGTGGCCCTTTGCGGTCAGCTGGGCTATAAGCAACATTACCATCACCACATGTAGATCATGGGCGGGGCCCGCAAACCTAAAGCACCGAGAGCCCTCCCCAGAGACTGAGCAGCTGCAGGCCAATCGATCAGAGAGGGGTAAGAGGGAGGCGCCAACTGTGGGGGAGCAGCTGGGGGATGCGGACAGATGTGCCCCCCCCCCCCCCCCCCATTCCACTTCCTTCCTCTCTGATCCCCCCCTCGTCTCTGCGGGATGCGTCGCCCCCCTCACCCACAGACAAAGTGATGACCAGGCAGCCGGCAGCTCCTAAATCAGGCAGGCTCTTATCGAATCAACAGCTCGACAGACGACATGAACAAGTCACACCAACAGCCGCCAGCAACCTCGCTACAGTCAGCCGTACAGCCTAGCACATTAGCACACGGGACAATGCTACATGGAAGTAAAAATAACATGCTACAGGCAAGTAAAAAAGAACATCCATGGACGTAAACAATGCGACGAAATGCTTACATAGTAAAAAATGGGCACATCACGACAATGCTACATGGAAGTAAAATGGCACGGTGCCGAAACGCTAGCAACAGAATAAAATGGCACAGCAGCGTAATACTTACATGTTCGTAAAATGTGCAGGAAAGAAATGAAAGGAACTACTTAGGCTCCTTATTCACCTTCTTT
>JADBJO010034084.1:0-5000 GCA_016801955.1 Conus betulinus
CGGCCTTTTATTTCCTGCTGTCATGGTGACCTAAATTTCGAGCTCCTCTCCACGTCTATGTCCTTGGTAAGTTCGTGTCAAAATTGTCAGTATTGACAAGTTCATGGAGTCTGTACTTGGACAGACGCCCGTGGCACCCTTCAGACGTCAACGCTGACAGCTCATGCTGTCTTAGCCACAAAGCAATAATTGTCGTCACTAGGGGGCTTAGCAGGACTTAGTATCGTCCCCGTGGCAATTCAGTGGCATTACTTCCTCGCCACTCACACTGGCTTGTCCTGTAACAGCCCAGGCACTAGCAGTCCACAGGAAGCAGTCACTGTCGTCACGAGGCAACCCACCAGAGGAAACACTGCGCTGCTGCCAAGATACCGCGGTGGTGTTCTGTGGCGACTACTCCGGTCAGACATACGCAGCAGAACACATTCTGAGCCCTTTACTGACGACAGTGATTGCTTAGACCTGGAGCTAGCGTCCTGTTCATGAGGACGCCACCATGTCTGTCCAACGACAGTACCCTTGAACTCGCCAGTGCTGGAGACATCGTCACAAACTCACAAAAGGCATCGACAAAAAGTGGAAAATCATCGAAACTGAGGTCGCAATACAGCAGGGCACGAAGGGCCACAGAATAAAAGACCATATGATGCTGATCGATGAGGATGAAGATTAAAAAGATGATGTCTTTGGGGGTCTTCTCAGTTCTGAGACTACATGACAGGGCTGTACCTGTCGCTTTCTTTCATAACAAATCCCGCGTCAGTCAGTCTCAAGAGATTCAGACACCGGCAAGACTGGTTAAGGAATTCTAGAAAAGCTCGGAGACGTTTCCTTTTGAAAACTAAAAGATGACATTGGCATTGTGTGGTTACAGTCTTCCCAGGTGATCTCATAGCACAATTAGCTGTGGGCGGGATCGGTCCTTTCCAAAAGATCCCTCAGTGATACGGCTCTGATGGGAGTCTACCAGCCTGCCATCCGCGACGACGCTAACCAGTGCGACACAGCGGTCGACGTGTCCTGCATATCTGAGATCAGATCAGATTACTTTGAACACCGCGGAAGTGACTCGATGTTTTTCACGGTTGTTTATGCAAGGGATGGTTGGAGAGATCTGGTCAATATTCAACGTTTTGCTAGGCTTTGTTTTGTGTGCACTTTGTTCAGTTGTCACATGAAACTGCTGGCCATAGAAATGTAAACAATTACCACGAGAGCACACAACACACACACACACACACACACACACACACACACACACACACACACACACACACGCATGCACACACACGCACGCAGACAACACACACACACACACACACACACACACACACACACACACGCACACACGCACACACACACACACACACACGCACACACACACACACACACACACACACACACACACACACACACACACATGTGCATGTGTTCGTTCGTGCGACCGTGCGTGCGTAGTGTGTGCGTGCGTGCGAGCGTGCGCGCTTACACGTGTGTGTGTGTGTGTGTGTGTGTGTGTGTGTGTGTGTGTGTGTGTGTGTGTGTGGTGTGTGTGTATGCACGCGCGCGCGCGCGTTCGTGTGTATGTATTTGAAATTTTTACGGTTTTTTTTTTTCAGCAATTCTAAGTGCACACGGAACAAAGACTTGCAGAACACTAAATATTGATGAGCTGTCTCCGGCTATCCCTTGCGTGCAATGTCATAAAATGGTTAAGACTGTAAATCTTTAGTGAATATTTTCAGCATGTCTGTTTAATCTGAAAAAGAAGAAACCTGACATGTTCTTACCAATTATGATCAGTCGCAATCAACGCGGTGATCGAAGGTAATATGAGAAAAAAAAAAACATTTCATGTATATATCGCAAAACTAGTGCTTATTCTTTGTTTCAAGATGAGACCAGCTTATGCCATTTCTGAAAGCACAGGAAGAGGTATGGATCAAAATCAAGATAAATGTATTCTGGCCTCACAGGGACAGCACAAAGGAAGAATCTCTCTGGTAAGTCAAACATGTGCAACCATGAGAAAGCAATCAAAGAAACAGCCTTTCTTGTTTCCACAATGCCAACAATTAAAAAAAAAACAAATCAATACGTCACAATTCGGTCTTTGTGACTGTATCAAACAAAATCTAATAGCATCTATAAGCATGGGGAATGTGGAAATGTTGAGTGAAATATGACATTCATCCATTATGTCAATACGAGATGTCGACCAGCACTTGGACCAACTAACTCTAGGCTGAAAGTTCATACATACCAACGAAAGGAAGATCTGTTACTCGTCTGCAGTATGCATCCACAGACCTTCAATCCATTCTAATTGCAACCCCCCCCTCCCCCCCCCCCTTTCTGCCAACCCTCGTCCTCTTTTCCACAGCCTCCCCTTTCATTGCACCCTGTGTTATGTCCCTATCATATCTGATACCTAAATGGAAAACTCGGGTTTTGATTGTACCAGAGAGAGAGAGAGAGAGAGAGAGAGAGACAGGGAGAGAGAGAGAGAGAGAGAGACAGACAGACAGACAGAGACAGACAGAGACAGACAGAGACAGAGACAGACACAGAGAGCAAGAGACAGACAGACAGACAGACAGACAGAGAGAGAGAGAGAGAAGCAGAGACAGCCTGACAGACGCAGAACAGAGAGATTCGTTCGTTCTTTAATGTAACGTCTATCCACCTAACAGTGATCTTAGACAGTATGTAATCTATGCCTGTGCATGTGATGTTTTTGGGTGTATGCATGCAAACGGTTGGTGTTGATTTGGGGGGCGTACGTAGGTATCTATAATGCAATTAGGCATAGATTTAAAAAAAAAAAAAAAAAAAACACATACACACCATATAACTGGATCCAAAACTTTCAGAGAGAGAGAGAGAGAGAGTGAGAGAGAGAAGCAGACAGACAGTCTGACAGGCAGACGAGACGTAGACCAGAGAGAGAGAGAGAGAGAGAGAGAGAGAGAGAGAGAGAGAGAGAGAGGAGAGAGAGAGAGACAGACAGACAGACAGACAGACAGACAGACAGAGGCTTATTTACACGTGACGCGTGACTCCAATAGGCAATTTACTTGTCTTGTTTAATGCAGTGTCATTTCACACATAATACTCTTTGCACGGTTCTTACCGTGTCATCACTTCCTCATTCATCTCCTGAAGTAGAAATAGTCGACAACGAAATTTTGATCTCTCACTGGTAATGAGATTTAGTTTATTTGCGAAAGAAAATTTTTTTTTTTTGCTTTGAAGAAATCCATTAACTTCTGTATTTGTCTGTTTGTTTCTTTGTTTTCTATCATAAGATATACATTTATTACGGTTTATCTATATTTTTTTCATACTGTAATACAACTTTTAAGCACAGCCTGCACAAATAAGATTAAAAGAAAATGGATGCAAACACAATTATTACAGACTGCAGCGTTTTGGTAAGCAGGAGAGATATGGGGCTTGACAGCGAAATGGCTTCGCCTTTATCTGCGCTGCACATGGCTCAACGACAGAAGCAAAAAGTAATTTCTGTGACAAATGGTTGGCTGAAAATCAATTTGGGGATGACAAATTGAGGGATATTGTTACGAAGCTCGTTAATGGAACGCAGCACGAAGACAGTGTGTGTGTGTGTGTGTGTGTGTGTGTGTGTGTGTGTGTGTGTGTGTGTGTGTGTGTGTGTGTGTGTGTGTGTGTGTGACGGACAGAGAGGAAGAGACAGAGAATCAAGAGGCTGATAATCACAGAGAACAGAAAGAAGAAAAATAAACGAGAGAGACACAGACAGACAGACAGACAGACGACAAACGGAGGGACCGATAGACAGTCAGATAGACAGAGAACAGACAGACTGAGAGAAGGAGAGAGAGAGAGAGAGAGAGAGGAGAGAGAGAGAGAGAGAGAGAGAGAGAGAGAGGAGAGAGAGAGAGAGAGAACATTCAATGAACCTGAAGCAGACTGATGCGTTGCGGAAACGAGCCGCATACAAATAAATATACAAAACAATGTCCCCCCCCAAAGACACGGTTATTCAACATGCAATGTAAAAGAGAGAGCGAATCGAATCGTCGAAAGATATGTCTTCATTAGACTGACAGAAAAGGTAGCAGACATCAAAATACACGAAATAATACTCAGCAGATAGCTTTCTGAAGCAATAATAGCGGTTCTCTCTCCGTTTTACAGCAATTTTGAGGAGTATTGTTTTGGTGCAGTTTTGTGTGTCTGGCTTTTAGACACATCTAAAGAAGCCAAATTTGTCGAGCTATACTTGTCTAATTTGCGGTGCGCATTAAATACGCTTTTTGTGCGCTTTTCGTGTATCTATTTATTCATTCTCTTCCTTCATTTATTTAGATTTTTTTGCTCCAAGAATCAGTTTTATGCATGAAAGGAACGCTTATTACAACAGAAATATAATAAATTGTAAATTAATATATCTCCTGATCATTTTACATAAGCCTTTTGCCTCTGTGTGTGTGTGTGTTGTGTGTGTGTGTGTGGTGTGTGTGTGTGTGTGTGTGTGTGTGTGTGTGTGTGTTTTTTTTCTAATTCCACTATATAAATCTTTGATTGTTTTAAAAAGTAATTTTCATTGAATGATTATGTTAAGAAGATGAATTTGTTCAGATGAGAATCATTGAGATTCTTTTGTGAATTGAACTATTGTGTTAGGTCTCATAATATTGGAAAGCCAGAACAAAACGAAGTTCGCCTTCTTTTGAATTTTGGCCGCACAATGGAACATATCCAACTTCATATCATCGTGAATGTCTATAACGGTGATAACGAACTGAAATATCTTACACGTCTAATCTGAAACTAGTCATGGAACTTTTTATGTGAATCAGATTTATCAGTATTAAGACAGAGCATTAAAAAGCACCTTGTTTGTAAAAGATAACCTGAAGTGAAAGAACACGACTTTTCGTGCCCAGGCTCTTAGTCAAGTGAAACAGAGACAGAAAAAAAACCCCTGAAAAGCAATACTGAAAACAGATCTA
>JADBJO010034084.1:12500-13890 GCA_016801955.1 Conus betulinus
CACACACACACACACACACACACACACACACACACACACACATACACACATACACACACAGGCCCTCTACTGCTCTCCTCTTCCGATGCTGTCCCTCCTCCTCCTCCTCTTCTCCCTGATGACTATAGAAGATGATAAACCCACCTTTCTTGAAACCTAACACGAAAGGAAACACTGCTCAAAGCACTGTCTCACAATATATAATTATATAACTCATCTTCTGAATTGTGAAATACTAGCTGCAATGACGAAATCCATCATCATTTCCTTTACCATGGCATGAGACGAACAAGAAGAATCAAGGAAACCGCCGCGGTCGATGATGACACTAAGAAATGTTGACTCTTAGAAAAAAAAAAAAATCAAGCAAGTACTGTCAGTGTCTGGGAGACATCACTGCTGCCTACACCAAAGAACTGGTAACTGAGATCGATTTGCGTTTTTCCCAGATAGGGAAGAGGCGGAAGAGGAGAAGCAAGAGAGAGAGAGAGAGAGAGAGGAGAGAGAGAGGAGAGAGAGAGAGAGAGAGAGAGAGAGAGACAGACAGACAGACAGACAGACAGACCACAGGCAGGCAGGAAGGAGAGAGAGTATTTGTTCATTTTCCTCACTATTGCTCCTCATGAAGGGACACAGGGACCATCACTGGGTACACTTCACTGATAGTTTTCATCATCATTTTCGTCATGATCATGATCACCATCGTCATCATCGTCATCATCATCATCATCATGATTCATGATCATGATCATCATCATCATCATCATCATCATCATCATCATTACCATTATCGTCGTCATCGTCCGTCATCATCATCATCATCATCATCATCATCATCATCATCACTACCACCACGTACATTTATCCAGCGCTTAGTCTAAATCAAACCCCGCAAAAGTTTACCAGTTCACTGAGTGAAGAGAAAAGAGGAGTGGGAATGACACAGAATACATATCAACAAAACATAGTGATCACTCTTAAAGGAGGGTGACAGCGCAGAGATGACCTGTTGCACTAAAGGAGGGTGACAGGACAGAGATACCTGTTGCACTACAGGAGTGTGACGGCGCAGAGAGATGTCCTGTCGCACTAAAGGAGGGTGACAGGACAGAGATGACCTGTTGCACTAAAGAAGACGACGGCGCAGAGATGATCTGTTGACCTAAGGAGGGTGACAGCGCCAGAGATGATTCTGTTGACCTAAAGAAGGGTGACAGCGCATAGATGATCTGTTGACCTAAAGGATGGGGACAGCGCCCTAAAAGACACGAGAGACCTGTTGCAATAAAGGAGGGTGACAGGACAGAGATGACCTGTCGCACTAAAGGAGGGTGACAGGACAGAGATTACCTGTTGCACTAAAGGAGGTGACAGGACAGAGATGACCTGT
>JADBJO010034085.1:0-13889 GCA_016801955.1 Conus betulinus
CACAGGCCATAATCGTCTCATCCACCTCATTACGCGATCAATTCTGTTGTATACTGAAAGGAAACCTCCCTCACCCGACTGACACAACACGTCCGGTGGAGGATATCTGTGCGGTGACCCGGGGGGGGCAACCGGTTTAAGTCGGAAAATTTTTGCTACCAAAATCAGAATTGTTTCCGCAATTTGTGACCGGACAAAAATTTGGTCCTTCACATTTTGTCCTTAATTATTCTCTTTTTTCTATAATGTTTGGTTATTTCACGCGCTTTTTTTTTTCTTTTGTTTTTTTAATCTGGGTTGGTTGCTTGACGACGTCCCTATCAGATTGAGTGATTGACGATGACAGTGGATGATGGATGGGTGGAGGTGTGCAGTACCACTGTCATCAGGTCTGAACAGTCTGCGTCCGCCCTGGTGTGGGTGGACTTCATCAAGCCCAGGATCAGGGAGGTGTCGTGAAGTTCAAAGCCACAGTCCATTGCCAAAGGGGTGGGTGCGGTGTAGGCGCCTGGGTGCTTGTGCTCTCTCACTGTAAACGCTCCTCCCACTTCCCTTGGTCTTCGTCGTCTGCTGGTCTGTCTCTCTGTCCCTTCTTCTCTCTCATGCTCTCTCTCTCTCTCTCTCTCTCCTCTCTCTCGGAGTGACTTCCATTGTCTAGTTTACCAGCAAGAACGAACTTTTCCACAGCAGCTCGGATAAAATGTTGATCGTCATCACAAGAAAGCGTGTAACATTTCAGTTGAAGGTCTTCCGTCAAACGTAGAAAGAGTGCCGAACGCGCCGTATTTGCGCGGGCGTGATAGTCGTTGTCTTTCATATCTGTCTATAACCTCGATGGCAGGGATCATCAGAAGACTTGTTGTGATCCTTCGGTTGACGATTGACGACAATTCCATTCCTTCCACCTGTCACGTTGACCGCCCCAGCTCACAGTGCGGTTGTTCAGGAGACAATGTCCGTCACCAGGTCAACAGGGACAGGAGACGGGCCGAAGAGCACCGAAAGCCAAAGGCAAGTGAAAAAGCTGTATCTTTCCCCTGTCGGTCTGTTCCTACCGACCACACTGCTAGTTTGAATCTACAACGGCGACAGAAGAGACAACAACATGAAATTCCTGTGCTGACGCTTGTCAGTGTTCACACCAACCACCGCTTCCTCTCATAACCTATGCCTGCGCTGAGTTCGCTGTCCCACGATGCAACACAGCGATCGACATGGCACCGCTGCGGACACAGCAACAGTGAGTCAGTGACAGTCCTTCCCAGCTTTGCGCTTGTCATCTGACACTGACGGTGACAAGCTGTGTATGGTGATGAAGATGAGGTTGGATATTTGGGTTGCCGTCGTTGTACAAAATTAAGATTCGTCTGAGACTAAATCTACGCAACAAGAAATTGAAACATGGTTTGCAGTAACAAATCCGTGTTGAAAATAGGGCAGTGGAGGTGGGGTTGTGTAAGATGCCACTAACTGTTTGAAGCACAGAACATCGCATGGCAGGACATTACAATCTCAGACCTAATGGCGTGTCCTGGAAGAAGAAACGGCAGGGGAAACGTGAGTGATCGTCCCTGTCAGAATTGAGCGGTAAGAGGTTGGAAGCAGCTCTGCATGCGGCAGAGGGTTTGAAATGCAAACCGAAATTCCCGGACAATGCTTCGTGACTGTTGCACCTGTTGTAATGCATGCTGCTGATCAACATCTGGAAAATTCGATTGACAAGTTACCCTGTGGTTCTCGTTGTATTCCATTGTGTAGACCATTTCCGTGACCTGGAATCCCAATTCGCAATGTACTTTTGCTCTGTATGTATTGTGTTGTATTGTGTAGTTGTAGTGTTTGTGTTGTGTTGATTATTGTATTGTATTGTATTGTATTAATGTTCGTATTGTGACATCGTGCTCTTCTATTAAACGCAGCTGCCCAATCGGTGTGTTGCGCGCTGCTCGCGTGGCTTGTGTGTGTGTGTGTGCGATGATCGTGACGTGCGTGCATGTGTGTGTGTGTGTGTGTGTGTGTGGTGTGAGGTGGTGTGGTGTGTTTATGTGTGTTTGATGTTCTGTGCGTGTTCATGTGTGCTACTTATATGATCATTGCGCGCGCGTTAGTGTGTGTGTGTGTGTGTGTGTGTGTGTGTGGTGTGTTGTGTGTGTGTGACGTGCGTGCGTAGCGTTGGTGTGGTGTGTGTGTGCGTGTGTGTGTGTGTGTGGTGTGTGTTATGGAGGTGTAGTGGGGTGGCGCGTGTATTGTCCATGCACTGCGCGCCCGCCCCCGTGTGTGTGTGTTGGGCAGTGTTCGTCTTTGGCGTTAATTGATCCTGTCGGCGTTGCTGTGCTGGTGTCGCAAATCGGAAGGACCTCTGACCACAGGTGAGTGCTGGAATGGGCGAAGTAACTAGGACCAGTTCACACAAGTCAGTGGGAAGCTCCTGGCACTCAATTAAACACACGCGCAAGCATAGTTTTCTGAAAGACAATACGGTGTCACTTGTGTAGATTAATACCAGATGAGGCAGGAACAGTAAAACAATAAATAAAAACAAGAAAAGGTAACTGGCTCCCCCGTGATGAAATAAAACACACGCCTCTAACTCTAAAGGAATGTTTCTGCTTACGACAGCAAATCGCCCGGGAGTAATGACAGCACAGAGCAACGCAGAACACAACACGGAGAACCCCCCAGGCCCCGCAACCCCACCATACCCATTCGTATCAGCATTTGGTTTACGGGGAAAGTCGATAGATAATATCCTTGTGTTGTTCTGTGTGCTCTCTGTGCTGTCATATTGCCTGGCGATTTGCTGTCGATAGCAGCGTTCGTTTTTGAGTGATGGGCGTGGTATCTCTCACATCATGGGAGCAAGATTTGTCCCTACGTGTTTGTTACTTAGTTGTTCTTTGTATGTTAAAGAGTGCTAGACAGGTTCTAATTGGGTTTTTTTTTATCAGTGGAATCGTCAAAGTTTGTGTTCATGAGCAATCAAAACAGATTTTCTCGGATGTACACATTGTTACACAGAAACAGTCGTCGTCATGCGTGGCTAGGAAAGAAGAATCAGTCCCTGTTTGTTTAAATGCGAACCAAACAGTGCTCATGGTGAAATTTGATAAAAAAAAACCCATTACATGTGTGATTAATCTTAGTTTAAGAACAGCATTTTTTCATGTGTGTGAGTTAGCCAAAAACAAGTTTATCATCATAATGTGTTCCATTAACGAAAGCAGCTCTCATAGGAATCGATAAGACTAGTTATCATATGTTGTTAAACTAAGAAACGAACAGGTTTCGTATGTGTTGATAAGAAGAAACATTAGGTGTGTTATAAGAAGAAGAAACAAGTATCATGGTGGTGCGTGCGTGCGTGCAAGCGTGTGTGTGATGTGGTGTTGTGAGAGAGAGAGAGCGAGAGAGGGGGAGAGGAAGTGAAGAGGGGAGAGGATGGAGAGAGAGATACAGACGATGGAGAGAGGAGAGAGAGAGGATAAGAACGAGAATAGAGAGGAAGAGAACGGAAAAAAGAGAGAGACGGAGAGGAAGAAGGAGAGAGAGGAGAGAGAGAGGAGAGAGACTTATAATTATAACTCTGTGATGTGTGTTGTTTGTTGTTGTTGTCCGCTTGTTGTTGTGTGTTGATTGTTGAAATTTAATAGGTGCACTAATTGAAGCCTACTTTGTATAAGATGGTCGCCTTAGAAGAAGTGAACGTCCCCTATAAACCTATCCTCATCCAGGCCGAAGGTCGCCTGTTGGTTCCTTTTTGACAATGTATATCCATCAGTGCCGCAGCCTACGTTATGGCCGCCTCCTTCCGGCCCCCGTTGACCAGGCCCTGTCTGGGCTTCTTCATGGGTGGGCTGAGCAAATCTGGGCGAAAACTGGGTCCAACGAACGCCAAGGTCACAGCCACACTATGGGGGACAAACCTTTTTTTATTTTCAACCCTCAAATGTAGTTTTTTTTTAAAATTATTTTTTTGTTTTTTTTTTTTTTAACCATGTTATTTTTTTTTTTATTTTTTACCCTAAAAACAGTAAATGTTCACCCAGAACGCATAGGAAACATAGGATATAGTATTTATGTATGTAGTAGCGGTGATCCTCACTGCAAGAGAAGCTGGTCAGGGGTTAGGACGCGAAACCTAGTTAATATCCCAAAAAGTGAGAATAATACATTTTCGCCTTTCACGAATTTTTGATTCTGTTAAAATAATATAGACACTTCAATCCAAGAAAAATAGTTTCCCAGTCAGCCGCCCCCCATGAACCAAAGCGAAACCAGGTGCTCTAGGTGGCAGATCACTTTCAGCCCTCTCTCCAGAGTTCGGCCAACCTTCATGAAGCAGAGTACTTAAGGTCCATGACATAGTTCCTTTCTGAAATTAAAAAGAATAGCACGGAGCACACATGTGTCTGGTTACCACGATAGCAAGGGTGCCTCTTTTCATCTGTCTTCTTGAAGATCATCTCTTTTCACTGTAGAGTTCACCAAATAGGCCATCACGTTTGTGGACCCCCAAAAAGCAAGAAAAGCGAAAACGCGACAGAATTCACTGATAATCGCCGGACACAATATCAGTGATAATTAACCGTCCTTTCCCCCCTCCCCCCCCACCTTCCCCCCCCCTCCCCCTTCCCTTCCCCCCCTCCCCTTCCCCCTCCCCTCCCCCTTTCCCCCGCTCCCCCCTCCTCCCGTCCTCTTTCCCCCCCCCCCCCAGCCCTTTCCACCTCCCTTTGTTAACGAGTCCCCCCCCCCCTAGATCCCTCCCCCCCCAAATAGTGACGCAGCCCATTTGGGGTTTTATGGGGTTAAGATATACATCATTTGCCAGGGTTAGAACCTAAATAGGGGCTTTTAGATATATACGGTCATCTGTCAGGGTTAGACTGCCTAAACCAGGGCTTAGATATACAGTCATTTGTCAGGGTTTTGACCTAATAGGGCTTTTAGGACATTATCCATCTACCATACTTCAGGATCTCTTGATTAATGGGGCCCTGCAAGGGGGAAAGGGTAGGGGGGGGGGGGGTGGAAAATGGGTAACTGAGAGCGTATCATGGGTCGATTGTGTAGCTGGTTCGTTCACACCCGATAGGGAATCTTCTTGGGGTTGCTGGACGGGAAGGGGAGGAGGACGGGGACGGGATATGGGAGGCAGTTTTTTACACTCGTGGGTATGGTTCGCGCTCATTTCATCCATTGGCGATGACTACATGTTCTCTTGCACTGGATGTCAAAGGGTAACTGTAAATCGGTGTTTCGCCACACATTGTCGTTCTTCTGTTAGGCAAATCATAAGGAGGGATATTGTTTTGTCAGTTTCCTTGATGTCCTGCGAAAGATCGGTTTGTTTAAGATTCGCGGTGAATTCATTCCAGACAACGAAACGAAGAAAAACGAAACGACCCCATCACTCATCTCCTCAAAAATTAGGCGCAAAATGATGCGGAATCTTTTCGTGGAGAGGCTCAGTATGAAACACTGCCGGGTTGCTATTGCACATACAAATTCGGCTCTGGCTAAAATCCGTGCATTAGTACGGGCTCTGAGAGAGTTGGGTCAAGCTCACGGAAAAGTCACCCCTCCTGACCCCTCAAGGGCCAACGTCCAGCTGAAGCGTATGAAGCGGTTGATCGATGTTTGTAGCGGTTTGAGGCCAATGGTCGAACTGCTCAGAGATCCCTTCACCTAGATTCCTCGTATTTAATCTAGTTGCAAAGTGAGATACCTGCAGGTGGAAATCTTAAACACACATCTTAAATAAAATAAATGTGAGCGAAACGGCCAAAGAAAACATGGGACAAACGAATCACAAGACAAAACACGACGCGTTTCGACCCTCGTAGGAGGTCTTACTTCCGGCAAGATACGACAAACAAGTATTACAACGAAAGGGAAACGAGCAATCACTTACTCTATCTTCAATCACTTCAGAATGGGGGGGGTCGTTCATTTTCGTTTGTATTTCGTTGTGTGTTTTGTATCTTGAACTGAAGAGGACCTAAGAGGTCGAAAACGTATGTGTTGTTTTGTCTTGTGATTCGTTTGTCCACCTTTTTTGTTGTTGTTGTTTTGTGGCGGTTCGCTAAATTTATTAAGATTTCCTGTATTAAATGATTATAACGAACCATTATAATCCTGTTTGAGTTCTATTTTGGATCCCATCTGCAAACAGGGGGCGCTGTTCGGAGGGCCTGATCTCCTTCGCGTTCTCCACCCTGGATCTCCTTTTGGGGTCTGCTTTATTAACCCAAGGGGACACAAAACAACAATGGCTGCAATTGTGGCCAGCACGGGACAAATGCCAAGCCAATCATAGCGCCTCTTTAAAAAGTCATTGTCAACAGCACACGACATCCAGCGTGACGGCTGTCTAGCTCCCAGGCCATCGCCAACGCCCTTTTGAACGGCTCTCACTATGAGAACGACGTCGTCAAGACGGCTTTCAGTTTGATGGCCACCCTTGACCTTTATTCAACAGTGCAGCTTCTGGTCTGGAATCCACGCGACTGTGCTGGCAGCGCCAGAAAACAAGCCGTGAGTTGTCTGGAGTAACAACACAGTGTTGAGAAAAAACACATTTATGATAAAATGACAAAAGGGAGAATGCATGGACAAAATATGTTTACAATTGTTAGAGGATAACAGCTAAAGCTGAACCCCTGCTGGGCGTATAGCTTAAGGGAAAATGACTCTGAAATGGAGAATGTTGGCTTTTTGTTGTGCCATTCTAGTGAAACATCGTTTCATATGTGACCCAAGGGAGGACCACGTGTGTCCCCTACGGACTCGCTCAACATATAACACAGGAAAATGAAGGGCCAAGACTGCGTAGGACCACTGGAGAAGGAGAGAGAGGCAGGCAGGCAGATTTGCTTGACCAAGGCAAACATGCAATCGAATTCCAAACAACTTGGCTACAGCGCCTCAGTTTGGGTGAAAGAGGGTCCAACACCCATGGGCACAGGATCGCGGCATACAGCATAAGATTATGCCAATATGCTTTTCCAATTACTGCTCTGTTTTTTGTTGGGGGAAGGGTGGGGGAAGGGGGGGGGGGGGGGGGGGGCGGGATATGCGAGGTTGTAGAGAAGGAGAGGAGGGGGGGGGGGGGGGGGCGGGAGATGCTGATAACCGGAGAGGAGAGAGGAACGAGCGGACCGGGAGGAAAACGTTGTTATTGGCAGAGGGTATTCTCTTGAATAAGGTTCTAGAGTAAGCTGTCTTTGTTGCTGCTAAGCTACACCAGTTTGATGTTGACGGCTTTAGCTATCGTCCCCCCATTTGGGCTAGACCGACAGGGTGGTGGTCTCAACACTGATTTTATTTCAAACATGCGTTAGGTCGGGGCTTTGGACGTTTGCACATATGGATGTCGATTGTTTTTTGACGATAGACTTAAAGTAGCGTCTTAATTCATTGATTCATCCATGTAGGACTTTCCAATGGTGACCAACTGCTTCTAATTAACTGGCAACAATACAAGATTTCCGATGTATTTAGCTTCAAGGTGTGGTTGTGTGTGTGGTGGGGTAGTGTGTGTGTGGGGTGTGTGGTGTGCGTGGGGTGTGTGTGTGTGTGTGTTCGATCAGTTATCGCTAAAAGTATGAAGTCTGCTTTCCTGTGTTGATTTCAAGGGGGAACTTGTACTTGCTTGTCTCACCACAAACGATGACCACATTGTAGTAGTACAGCTTACCCGGGTTGGGCAAGATGGTCGTCTGTCTGAGTTCTGTATAACGTCATTGGTTTGTATCTCCATCTCGGCAAATGCAGGAATGACATGGATAATCCTCATCTCTCCCACCACTGACGGAGGGGAGCAAGCTTCCAGAACAAGCACACTGGAAAACTGGGCCAATATTTTTTTCGGGATTTACCAAAGATTCTAATCAGTAATGGCTTATAATGAAATTTTCCCTAAGATTTTTGTTCTCAAGACTTCTTGCGGGCTTCACAATGACGGACAAAACTGAAACAGGGATGAGCCAGGAAAACACAATGAACAGACTGGGGGAAAGTGAGTTGGGTTGGGTAATTTGGGGCCATACACACAAAACTTGACATTGGAATGTAGTAAGGGGGGAAATCGTTGAGTGGAAAGGGAAAACAAAACTTGAGACAGGAAACAGGTCTAAGTTTTGTCATCTCTCTTGCTTGGTCATCTCAGGGGAAGTGGTTGTCATTGTTTCTTTTTCTTTCTTTCTTCATTTTCTTCCTTTCTTCTTTCTTCATACGCATACTGGTACTCCTGCGGGACACTGCCTGTATAGACAGGCAGTGGAATTTGTGTGTATGACCGTTTTTATATCCCGCCATTAAGGGCAGCCATACTCCATCTTTGGGGGAAGGGGCCTGCTATGTGTAACGTTTCATATCACATACCAACGGCCAAACTGGCCCTTCTCTTCCGAAAGTTGGTGGATGGGATTTTACGTGTGTGCAAGATGTGCGTGGCAGGCGTTCACACACGCAACCTCGATTTATAGCCTCATTCGAAAGGACCGCGTCGGGGGAATGGAGTCAGAACTGGGGGGGGCAATGTTAACTCCGAGAGAAAAAATCCCCCTGTACCGAAATTCGAAACCGCAACCCCAGGATCACGAGTTCGGGCTCTACCAACCGAGGCTATATTCCGGCCCCCAGTGCCGTTCACCATTAAGAGTTTAGTCACGTGAAGGTGGTTGCTGGGAGGGGGGGGGGGGGGGTGGGGGGCGGAGCGGAGAGGGGGCGTGGAGTAGTGATATGAAAACGAACCGTGATTAACTGTGATGTGAATAACCCATAAGAGAAAGAGAGAATGCTAGGGGTGGGGTGGGGGGGGAATGGTAAGGGTGGTGATATAGTAATGTATACTTCGTCACAACAACGAATATCGTTAATCATAGAGAAACAGTTTTCTGTTATGGCAGAATGTGTGTCTGTGTGCGCACGTACGTGCGCATGCCTGTATTTGAAGTTTGCACGTGCGCGCGCGGTCACCTGATCGGGTATGGCGTGTTGCAGGCATGGTATAGCGGTACACCACCTGTCCTACCATTGACTGATGTATGATAAACATACAGAACACTGTGCTGTGGTGTTGACTGATGTATGATAAACATACAGAACGTTGCGCTCTGTGTTAAATGATGTATGATAAACATGAAGAACATTGTGCTGTCTGCTACACCATTGACGGATGTATGATAAACATACAGAACACTGTGTTTGTGTGTTGACTGATGTATGATAAACATACAGCACATTGTGCTGTGTGATGCACCATTGACTGATGTATAATAAACATACAGAACACTGTGCTGTGTGTTGCAGGCAAGGTGAGGAGGTGATGTACGCACTGTCCTGCCATTCACTGATGTATGATAAACATACAGAACACTGTGCTGTGTTGTGACTGATGTATAATGAACACACAGAACATTGTGCTGTGTGCTACTGGCAGGGTGTGAGAGGTGATGTACACACTGTCCTGTCATTGACTGATGTTTGATAAACACAGAGAACATTGTGCTGAGTGTTGCAGGCAGGTTGTAGAGGTGATGTACACACTGTCCTGTCATTGACTGATATGATGATAAACACACAGAACACTGTGCTGTGTGTTACAGGCAGGGTATAGAGAGGTGATGTACACACTGTGCTACCATTGACTGATGTATGATAAACATACAGAACATTGTGCTGTGCATTGACTGATGTATGATAAACATACAGAACATTGGCTGTGCATTGACTGATGTATGATAAACATACAGAACATTGTGCTGTGCATTGACTGATGCATGATAAACATACAGAACATTGTGCTGTGTATTGACTGATGTATGATAAACAACACAGAACACTGTGCTGTGTGTTTTACAGGCAGGGTGTGTAGAGGTGATGTACACACTGTCCTACCATTGACTGATGTATGATAAACATACAGAACATTGTGCTGTGTGTGTTCCACCATTGACTGATGTATGATAAACACACAGAACATTGTGCTGTGTGTTTACAGGCAGGGTGTAGAGGTGATGTACACACTGTCCTACCATTGACCGATGTATGATAAACAAACAGAACATTGTGCTGTGTCTTACAGGCAGGGTGTAGAGGTGATGTACACACTGTCCTACCAGCTGCTGAGTCCCATTGGTGTCATCGTCACCATCATTCTGGGCTGTGTCATCAGCGTCGTCCACTGTTCCGTGACTATGCGTTTCGCCCATTCTTTTTTCATTACTGATTTCTTGCACTTTCTTTTTCGCCCTATTTTCTTTTCTTTACTTATTTCTTGCTCTGTGCTTTCGCCCCTTTTTTGTTTTATTTTTAGCCCTTTCTTTTTTTTTTCCTTTACTTATTTCGTGCACTTTGTTTTTTCGCTTTTCTTTTTTTGTTTTTTTGCCCTTTCCTTCCTTTTTTTCTTCACGTATTTTCTGCACTTTGTTTTTCGCCCTTTCTTGTTTTCATTACTTATTTCTTGCACTTTGTTTTTCGCCCTTCCTTTTTTTTCATTCTTACTTCGTGCACTTTGTTTTTCGCCCCCCTTTTGCATCACGTATTTCTCGCACTTTGTTTTTCGCCCTTTCTTGTTTTCCATTACTTATTTCTTGCACTTTGTTTTTCGTCCTTTCTTGTTTTGCTTACCTATTTTTTGCACTTTGTTTTCGCCCTTTTTTCCACCTTTCTTTTTTTTCATACTTGTTTCGTGCACTCCTTGTGTTTCTCGCCCTTTTTTTTTCATTACTTAGTATTTCGTGCACTTTGTTTTTCGCCCTTTCTTTTTTTTCATTACTGATTTCGTGCACTTTGTTTTTCCCCCTTTCTGTTTTCATTATCATTCTTTGCACTTTGTTTTTCGCCCTTCCTTGTTTTCATACTTATTTCGTTCACTTTGTTTTCACCCTCCTTTTTTTCGTTACTTATTTCGTGCACTTTGTTTTTCACCCTTCCTTTTTTTCGTTACTTATTTCGTTCACTTTGTTTTTCACCCTTCCTTTTTTTTCGTTACTTATTTCGTGCACTTTGTTTTTCACCCTCCTTTTTTTCGTTACTTATTTCGTGCACTTTGTTTTTCACCCTTCCCTTTTTTCATTACTTATTTCTTGAACTTTGTTTTCCGCCCTTTTCTTTTTTTTTTTCTTTTGTTGTGTTGTTGTTGTTGTTGTTTTTCGCTCTTTCTTTTTCATTACTTATTTTTGCCACTTTGTTTCTCGCCCTTCCTTTTCTTTCATTGAGTATCTTCGTGCACTTGTTTTTCGTTTTTTCTGTGTTTTTTCATTACTTATTTCTTGCCACTATGTTTTTCGGCACTTCCCGTTTTTCATTCCTTATTCCTCCCACTTTGTTCTTCCCCGTTCCTTTTCTCAGTAGTTATTCCTCGCACTTTGTTTTTCCCCCTTTTTCATTACTTATTTCGTGCATTTTTTTCGCTCTTCCTTTTTCATTACTTATTTCGGGTGCACTTTGTTTTTCGCCCTTTCTTTTTTTTTCATTACTTGTTTCGTGCAAATATGATTTTCGCCATTTTTTTTTTCATTATTTATTTTGTGCACTTTGTCGCCCTTCAATGTTTTGTTTCATTCAGTATTGCGTGCACTTTGTTTTTCGCTTTTTCTTTTTTTTTTCATTACTTATTTCGTGCACTTTGTTTTTGGCCCTTTTTTGTTTTCATTACTTATTTCGTGCACTTTGTTTTCTCTCTTCCTTTTTTTCGTTACTTATTCCTCGCACTTTGTTTTTTCGCCCTTTCTTGTTTTCATTACTTATTCTTGCACTTTGTTTTTCACCCTTCCTTTTTTTCATTACTTATTTGTGCATATTTGTATTTTGCCCTTTCTTTTTTCATAACGTTATTCCTCGCACTTTGTTTTCCGCCATGTTTCTTGTTTTTGCATTACTTATTTCGTGCACTTTGCACTTTGTTTTGTTTCAGAATTAGCTTGTTGTTTTCATTCCCTTTGTTCCATCCCTGTTCTGAACCAGGTTATTTGTGAATTCCCAATCATCATGGTTGTGGCATGGATAGGAGTTTTTGCTGTTGTGACTCAATTGTTTTTTTAATTTCATTGTTTGATATCATTTGATATATAATATATACATGCTGATCATATTGTTTGTTGTTTTGTTTGCTTGTTTGCTTTTCGTGTCTTCCTTTCTTGATTTCTAAATCAATGATTTTATGTGCTTATTGATATCACTCGGCGTTCTTTCCTTATGTCTTGCCGTCTTCTTCTTATTAATTACTTTTGGGCACGTAATCGTTTCTTTCTTCATTCCTTTCAGTCTTCCTAACTACTCATTATCTCTACACGATATCATCGCTTATTTTCTTTTCTTCTTTCATTCCAGTCTTATTTGAATACCTGCTATTTCTTACAGTCGTTTATTGCGTTATTTGCCACTCCTCCCTTCCCCCTTCCCTCTTGTCTTTCTTGAGTAGTTATCGTTTACTATGTTATCCTATTACCTTATTTGTTGATGATGATGATGATGGTGGTGGTGGTGGGGATGATGATGATGATGATGATGATGATGATGGATGATGATGATGATGATGACAGGGAACAAGGAGGGGGAGGGGGGTACATCCCTGCCTTGTCTCAATCTTTCTGTGATCATCTGTAATCATGTGCTGTTTCAGTCATGATGATGATGATGATGATGATGATGATGATGATGATGATGATGACAGGAGGGAACAGGAGGGGGGGGGGGGGGGGGGGGGGGGGTACATCTCCGCTATCTCATCTCTTTCTGTGATCATCTGTGCTGGTTTTCTGTTCATGATGATGATGGTGATGGTGATGATGCTGATGGTGATGGTGATGATGATGATGATGATGATGATGATGATGATGATGATGACAGGAGGGGAACAAGGAGGGGGAGGTACATCTCCGCTATCTCATCTCTTTCTGTGATCATCTGTGCTGTTTTCTGTCATGATGATGATGGTGATGGTGATGATGATGATGGTGATGGTGATGATGATGATGATGATGATGATGATGATGATGACAGGAGGGAACAAGGAGGGGGAGGTACATCCCCGCTATCTCATCTCTTTCTGTGATCATCTGTGCTGTTTCCGCCCGAGGCTGTCCGCAAGCTGTTCAGGTGTGGGGAGGATTACACCTCGGTCAAGGTCAGCAGCTCGTGATATTAGACAAAAAAAAAAAAAAAAAAAAAAAAAGTGAATGTGGTACCGTAGTAATTGCGAGCGTGCACATAATGTATGTATGTATGGGTGCGCGTACACGCGAATGTGTGTGTGTGTGTGTGTGTGTGTGTGTGTGTGTGTGTGTGTGTGTGTGTGTGTGTGTGTGTGTGTGTGTGGGAGTGAGAGTTGTGGATGTGTAAGTGTGTGAATATCTTTACACAAGTCATGAGAGAAGATTGACATGAAAAAAAATACTTATAACCAACAACTAACTAATCAATTAAAGTCAAAACGGATGATAGTATTAAAGAAAAACAAAAACAAACAAACAAACAAAAACAAAAAACAAAAAAAACTTTGCTTCCCCCTCCCCCCTCCCCCTTCCCACTTTATCCACCCCACCCCCTTCCTTCCTTATCCCCCGCAAATAAAGTTAATAAAGAATGTTATAAGTATTTTCCAATAGGGGTGCGTTCTAAGTATACAAAGAATTCGTACGTTAAAACTGGAGGGTCGTCAGTGTAGGTCCTTTGCGTCAAAATTACATATCACTTCCACTGACCCTGAATGATCCTGACATTGTTTTTTTTTCATGCTTTATCAGGATCTCCCTCCATGCCGGAGATGTCTCTGAACAAAGATTGACCATCACTGACCCCAAGCAAAGAAACAGCGAAGGGCACTGACCCCGCGGACTCTCCTCAACAACCCCTCGGCCAATGACGGACGAGTCGTTAAAAGG
>JADBJO010034086.1:0-2500 GCA_016801955.1 Conus betulinus
CGCACAACCTGCCCTTCAACCAACCAAACCCTACTCACCATCTTATTACAACTAAACCAACAACCAAACTCCGGGTGTACCGCAAACACAGCACCCGCATGATCCGCACAAATAGCACACCACGACCGACCCGCCGCATCCGCTCCTGGCCACTACGCACCGTGGCTAGCATCGCAGGATGGCAGATAGGGTTCTCTAATGGGGGTTCTTTTATCAAAGGCATCATTCGATGAACCCTCGTTCTAGCCCGGACCAGTGTAGCCCCCCGAGCAAAAACCCAACAGCAAACTACTATACAGCCCGCACTCAAAACCCAGGGTGTATGTCTGGGGCTCTTCGCCCAGAATGGAACAGCGGAAGCTGAGCGTAATCCACGTCAACTGATGCTTTTCCTGACCAATTAGTGCACCAACTTTCCTTGACAAACTGCCGGTGTCCGTTCTAACGGGTAGCACTGTGTGGCATAGCTATTGTGAGTAGTTTTAGTTGCTAGTTAAGAAGCCTACAGAAAACACCCTTCTGATTCAGTCGCTGATCGTTTTGGGAAACTACAGTTTGAGTAAATTATAGGTTCGTCTGACTAATAAGTCTAACCAGGAAGGGTTGTAAATTATGTAATACTGAATTTCCTGATGTAAGGGGTGTTCATTCAAACTAGTAAAAGCCAGGTGTAAAATAGAAAAGTGCATGTGACTTACGTTCAGTTAACACGGTTAAGTTCAGCACAGACTTGCATAAGTTTAAACAATTCATAGAAATTGAAGGAACGTAAATACGAAAATGTACACTTAATTATAAACAGAATATCAACCAAAAAGAAAAAAAAAAAACACCTACGTGCCCAGCAGTTAATGTGGGTTTACTCAAACGTCCGTATACTCATGACGACATGGTTTATTGACCTAGGTTATCATTCATGTAATTGACAAGCATTTGTAAAGGAATGCCAAGCGATATTCATGGTTTTCTTTGTGTGCACTAACAATGTTGTTTTCTTTCTGTGTGCTTTCTTCTTCACCCTCTTGTTTATATTACTCGTTTTTTTTCAGATTTTTTTTTTCTCTATATCAGCGTTTAGTTTATACTTCACTTAACTTTTTCATTTGCGAAAATGTAAAATGGTCATGCATGAAGCTTCAAATGTAAATAAGGAGGACGGAATCAAAAATAATATGACAGATATCTATCTGGACAGATAATAATCGGAAATTACCTTAAATTGTCGGCCTTTCGCCTCTCCTTCTGTCGTGGGCTAGGTAACCTTTCCTTTCCCTTCCCCAAGACCCATGCTTTGTTGGCACTGGGTACAATGTCGCAGAGGCGGCATGGCATGGTATTTTCGGTAGTGTGGGTTTGTGCGAACGTTCCTGTTGGTAATCAGATGGGAAGGGTGGTGACGGATGCGTAGGCGGGTTCTTGTATCACACTAGTGGCGCAGCTGTCTTATTTTTGTCCCTCAGTAGCAGTTTGTAGTAGCTAGTAATTTACCAAGCTGGGTCAGCGCAGCAGAAACCGCCTGAAACACCAGCACAGCAACGTTTTTTTTTTAATTATATTACGATGAATTACTTACATAGAGCGCTATTGCTCGTCGGTAAGAGAACAAGGCTCTAAGCGCTTTACAATCAATAAACCCTCGTTACACAACGGGCTCTGCCTACCATGGGTAATTGCCGATGAAGAGCTGCCAGCTGGCGCTTCAGTTCAGTCGTTTCCCGTGTCATCCACTCAATATCGTTCCCAATAATCGTTCACTTTTTACCTTACTTCCATCATTCTTTCCATTTCTCCGCAGGGTGGGGCATGCTATGTGTAACGTGTCATCCATACCCACGGCGCCAAACTGCCTTCTCTTCCGAAAGTTGGTGATGGGATTTTATTCGTGTGTGCAAGATGGTTGCGTGGGGCGTTCACACACGGAACCTCGGTTTATAGTCTCATGCGAAGGACCTGTAACCTGGGAAATGGTGGTCAGAAACCAATGTTAACTCGGAGGCGAACATCTCCCTGTACCGAAACGGCCTCCTAGCGGAGGATTTGAACACCGCAACCCCAGGATCAAGAGATTGCGACGGAGTCCGGACGCCTACCAACTGAGTTTCCAGCGGACAGAGCAGTTGTCTCTATTGGTGGGGCTGCTTAACGGCAGTGTGACATTGATGCCCTCCTGTTTGACAGCAGGCAAGGTGCTGCGACGGGGCCCAAACAACAACAGTGGTTGGGTATGCATGGGGACCCGCAAAGACAAGATGGGTTGCAGCAGGGACACTAAGACATGCTACAGACACTGTCCAAAGTCATCAACATTTCAGTTGTGAGTTCCCTTGAGGGACCGTTGGGCCAATCCTCAGTTATTAGGAAAACAGACAGATTTTGTCGTTTCGATCAAACCGAATGATTTCCGTTTTTCCATAATCATATTTTCATCTGCTTTTTCCTATACAAAACTGTTCTGCTTCTCTCTCGCTCTCTCGGGGCTCTCGTCATTCTCCCTCTCTCT
>JADBJO010034086.1:5000-13886 GCA_016801955.1 Conus betulinus
CTACTGATGCAGCTGCTGCTGCGGTTGATATCATCACCATCATCATCACCATCATCATCACATCATCAATCATCATCATCATCATCATCTTCTTCTCTTCTTCTTCTTCTTCTTCTTCTTTCTTCTTTTCTTCTTCTTCTTTAGAGCACCAGCTGGGGTGTAGTTCGGTCTTGATCATCACGAAATGCATGTCATTTTCATCGTCATTATCATCATTAAATTGATTGTCAACCATCCATCCTCCTCCTCCTCCTCCGCCTCCTCCTCCTCCTCCTCCGCTCCTCCTCGTCCTCCTCGTCCTCCTCCTCCTCTCATCCTCGTCACCATTATCTAACGTCGTCGTCGTCGTCGTCGTCATCGTCATTCATCATCATCGTCATCACCATTGCACCATCAAAACGAACGTCATCATCATCATCATCATCATCATCATCATCATCATCATCATCATCATCATCATCCTTTTTTCATTGAACCAACAACAGCTGCAAGAACAAAAGTAACTGCAGTATGTCCAACATAAAGATACTAACCCTCGAGGGTATGCCTTACACTTAATTCTCGTTACTTTTCCTCAGGTCCATCGGTCTGCAGGTAATTTGGGTGAATGTGTGGCTACTTGTCCATGCTGATTTGATCTGACACACAACAAGCCGTTCCTAATGAGGAACGCGTCTGCACAATGTATGGGCTTCGTGTTCGCCACTGCTAGAGATGGCGCTCATCTGGGCTCTCTCTCTCTCTCCTCTCCTCCTCTCTCTCTCTCTCTCTCCTCTCTCTGAGTCTCTCTCTCGTCTCTCTCTCTCCTCTCTCTCTCCCCTTTGCTTTACACATTGCAGAAGTGATCAATATACTAATCTGACCTTCGTTCAATATTGTGGTCATTATTCTCCAATTTGTAACGACTCCTTGTCCGCTTTTTATCTTAAATCTTTTCTCATGTCACCAATTTTAGTGTTTTGTTTCATCTTTTTTCCCCCCCCCCCCCCCACCCCACCCCCACCCACCCCCCCCCCCCTGCCCCCCCCCCTTTGTTTCCCCTTTTTTTTAAGATGCGTGTCTACAGACATAACATTTTGAAAAGCGATTCCTTTGCTTCGTCCATCCGCAAAGTATTGCGTTCGGGATTGAACTAGATTGAACCTGCTGTGTTGTGTGGGTGTGTGTGTGTGGTGTGTGTGTGGCGTGCGTGCGGTGCGTGTCGTGCGGTGCGTGCGTGGCGTGCTGTGCCGTGCTGTTGCGTCGTGTGTGTGAGGTGTGTGGTGTGTGTGTGTGTGTGTGCTGTGTGTGTGTGTGTGTGTGTTGCGTGTGTGCGCGCGCGCGCATGTTTCGTGCGTTGCGTGCGTATGTGCGTGTTTGCGCGTGCGCGTGCGTGCAAGTGCGTGTGTGTGTGTGTGTGTGTGTGTGTTGGTGTGTGTGTGTGTGTGTGTGTGTGTGTGGTTGCACGTGTGCCATTGAACAGGGGGGCGCTAGCTGTGTTGTTTTGCGTGTGGAAACGGGTGCGTTGAGTGCGTACGTGCGTGTGTGCGTGCGTGCGTCTCTCTCTATCTCTCTATCTCTCTCTCTCTCCCCTCTGTGGTCTCTCTCTCGTCTCTCTCTCTCTCTCCTCTCTCTCCTCTCTCTCCTCTCTCTCTCTCTCGATCATGTATCTGTCCGTCTTTTCCTATCTTTTCTATCTATTTATCTGTCTCCCTACGATGATCAGTCTATCTATCCGTCCTGTGTCTAATGTCGCTCGCTCTGTCTCTGTGGCCTGTCTCTCTCTGTGCGTCTCTCTCTGCATTGTGCTCTCTCTCTCCTCTCGCTCTCTCTCTCTCACCCTCCTCTCTCTATCTCTCCTCTCTATCCAATCCACTCTCGCTCGCTATCTCTCCTCGTTCTATTATCCTTGATCATATTGATTTTCCCTTGTCTATCTTTCATCAATCTATTTTCTTCCTCTCTCTCTATCATCTCTCTCCTCTCTCTCTCGTTAATGCTCTCTCTCTAATCTTATCTGTCCCGCTCTCGATCAGTCTCTCCCTCTCTCTCTCTCTGCTTCTCTCTCTTCTCGCAATCTCTCTCCTCCCCTCTCTCCGTTCTCTCTCCGTCTAATCTTATATATATATATATATATATAGAGATAGATATAGTGATGGAGATAGATGAGAGGAAGAGAGAGAGAGAGAGGAGAGAGAGAGCGAGAAGGAGAGAGAGTGTTATCTAAATCAACGATGACCATGCTTCCTTAGTGAACGTTGGTTTTCATCACTTTCAATGGGAGCCTCCTGCGAAATGGCTTCCAGGACCTTTGTAAATCGCGAGTCATTTTTTCGTTGACTTGCGGAAACCCCTATGAGACCTTTGGCCTTTGCAGTTTTGTAAAACCCACACACTTTATGATTCGGGTCTGCAGACTGTATTCCACATTATATGCCGTATAGTCTGGATCAGATTGAATCGGGTCTGTAGCCTTGACAACCTAGATCTGGAACAGTAAATCACCAGCTTCAAACAATTTTGTCTTCAAGTTTGTCTGGTCTGTCTGTCTGTCTGGTCTGTCTGTCTGTCCGTCTATCTGTCGGTCTGTCTTGTCTGACTGTCTGACTGTCTGTCTGTCTCTATTTCTCTCATAGACACCACACACACACACACACACACACACCCACACACACACACACACACACAACCCACACACATACATACATACATACATACATACATAATACATATACACACACACACGTGCGCGCTCACAACAACACACACACACATACACCAGAGAAAGAGAGAGAGAGAGAAGAGAGAGAGAGAGAGAGAGAGAGGGAGAGAGAGAGAGGAGAGAGAGAGAGAGATAGAAGGGAGAGAGGCGAGAGAGAGAGAGAGAGAGAGGAGAGGAGGAGAGAGAGAAGAGTGGGAGAGAGGGAGAGGAGAGAGAGAGAGAGGAGAGGAGAAGAGGAAGAGAGAGAGAGGAGAGGAGAGGAGAGAGAGTCTGTTCGTCTGACTTTGACCTGGCTTCTTAATCAGTCTTCTTCATGATGTAAGTATGTAAGGTTTCCCCTTCCTGTTTTGGCCGGGTGTTTCTCCACACAGGAGCCACACGACAGCTGTCAGAAGTGATGCAGGTCATACACATAATAACGGTGGGTCTTGGGACATGCGTTCACTGAGGCAACGCCTCCAAGCCGCGCTTGTTTTAACGCCATTTTGAAATGAGCTGGAGAAAGACTTGCCACCCAAGTTTTTGGGACCACATATGTCTCTTTTTTTTTTGTATGTTACGCCGGTTTCTTCCAAAAAGACTTATACCTGTATTTGTCCAATAGTTCTTGTCTTGTGTGAGCATGATTTTAGGGGATATAAGTGACGACTGACAGGCGGTTGGTACTGCAGACAATTTCTCGTTTACTGAATAATGTACTTATAATGTAATTTGTTTTAGAAGACAGCTGTAGTTCAAGATACGCTCACCTTCGAGGTTCCAGTTGGAGCAAAGAAAAATACGAATCCAGCAGACATATGTTGAGGGTGTATCTCTCCACCAAGAACTTGGTTTGGAGGGCTTCATAAAACGAACGAGCGGAGGTTCATATGGGAATTAACAATCCGAATTAACCATTGACAAATATTGTGACTTTCACTACGTTGCAATACTGCTTCGTTTTACTTCTATTGCATCATCATGACCCCTATTGGTGCTCCTCTCTTAACGTAATTAGTTGACCGTTTGTTTTCGACAGCATGTTTGTTGTATTTACTTCAGGTCAAACCTTGACCACAACACTAACGTTTGAACGACATCGGTGGATACTTCATTGAACTGAAAATAACATTTCATAATGTAAGTAGTCTAGTATGTAAGAGATACATGAGTCTCACAAACTGATATCTATCATGACGTTTAACTATCCCGTCAGTGCATGAATGGGAGAAAGCATTACATTTTAATATGACAATAAGTGTATGAATGCGTTCAGTGACGTTGTTAGTTCTTATACCTTTGTTAATTATTTCAATACAGCCTTTTTTTTTTTCTGTCTCAATATAATTTGTAGTGCAAACCGATATAACAAAAATGTCCCTGGGCACACAAACCTCTACCTTTGAAACAAATGACTCTGACTGTTGTAAGACTTAAAGATCCAATGAAAAAAAAGTCTACAAGAATCACGCCACTGCACCATCTTACGAAAGGTAAAGGGACAAAAATTGCCTCATGCCTCAGGAACAAGGAAAGAAGAAGAAGAAGAAGAAGAAGAAGAGAAGACAAGAAGAAGAAGAAGAGAAGAAGAAGACTAAGAAGAAGAAGAAAGAAGAAGAAACATTGGAAACAACACAAAACCAAAGAGCAAAAAGATGAAGAAGACGACGAGGAAGGAAGCAACAAAAGGAGTAAAAAAAAGAAAATGACTACATAAGAAGAGAATGATCAAACAGAGGATGGCCTTTGGGTAGATTAGATTATAACGACGCAGCGAAGTTTGAAACAAACAAAAAAAAACATCCTCTCTTCCGAAGAAGACGAAGAAGAAGAAAGAAAAGAAGAAGAAGAAGAAGAAGAAGAAGAAGAAGAAGGAAGAAGAGAAGAAGGAAGGAGGAGGAGGAGGAGGAGGAAGGAGGAGAGAGGAGGAGGAGGAGGAGGATGAGGAGGAGGCAAGGAGGAGAGGAGGAGGAGGAGGAGGAGAAGGAGAAGAAGGAGAAGAAAGAAGAAGAAGAAGGAGGAGGAGGGGAGGAGGAGGAGGAGGAGGATGAGAAGGAAGAAGAAGGAGAGGAGGAGGAGAGGAGGAGAGAAGAGGAGAGGGAGGAGGAGAAGAAGAAGTAAGAAGAAGAAGAAGAATAAGAAGAAGCTAAAAGAAGAAGAAGAAGAAGAAGATGTTTCGGGGGAATAATACAACTTTCAATAAAATTTACTTCTGTTCGACATTTTCTCCCAGTTGATCTTTTTTATCTATTTTGTGTTTTAGTTAGTCAGGCTGTAAGTGAATGCATCAATCAATATGTACATAAACGAGCGGATACCAATTTTCCAAATCTGAGCATTTCTAAATGAACTTTGCTGTACTGCTGTATATGCAGCAGCGACATCTCGAGCTTGTCCATGTGTCCATAAGGACCTTTCCAGTAATGTCAAGAGTCAACAATGGCCTACATATGACAAAAGCACGTTTATATTTGTTTTTACATACAGTAATTTATATTTTTCGCACGTAAACACACACACACACACACACACACACACACACACACACACACACACACACACGCACGCACCACACGCCGCACGCACGCACACGCACGCACGCACGCACACGCAACACACACGCACGCACGCACGCACACACACACACACACACCACACACACACACACACACACACACACACACGCACGCACGCACGCACGCACGCACGCACGCAACGCACACACACACACACACACACACACACACACACAAATGCGCGCACTCATGCACTCACGCAAGCACGCACGCACACACGCACGCATGCACGCACGCACGCACGCGCACACACGCACACACACACCACACACACACACACACACCACACACACACACACACACACACACACACAACACACACGCACACATACACACGCACACACACATACGCACACAAAGTCATGTCTCAATCTTCAGAAAAGTACCATTAACATAAGTTTTATTGTAACCCGTCCACAGCCACAGCCCGGTCGGCCCCGCCACAGCCCCGGCACCGGCAATCCACAGGGAGCAGTCAATGTCAAGTCGTCAAGAGGCAACCCCCCGGAGAGAAACACTGCACTGCTGCCGAGTCACTTCGATGGTGTTCAGTGGCGCCTGTTCTGATCTAACATACGCAGGACACCACCTACTAAGGCCCCCTACTGACGACAATAATTGCTTTGTCGCGGAGCCGGCGTGAGTGAGCTCTCCCTCCGGAGGGCGCCCCCACGTCCGTCCAACGACAGCCCCCATGGACTCGCCGATACCGGTGACCCCGACGGAACCAAACCAAGGCCACAGATGTGGAGAGAACATCGAAACTGAGGTCACCGTGAGAGCAGGGCATGAAGGGCCACAGAATTTGACTTTTTTTTTTTTTTTTAATGCTGATCGATGAGAATGAGGATGATTAAGATGATGCTACGGATTTCCATTTCGGTCTGAGACTACATGACAGGGCTGTACTCTACGCTTCCTTTCATAATATATCCCGGCGTCAACCAGGCCCGAGAGATACAGACACCTGCAGTGTTGTGGTCAGGAAATTTGAGCAACACTCTCAGAAACGCATCCATTAGGTGGATGAAACTCGACTGTGTGGTCCCAGTCTTCCCAACTGAATCCGCAGCAAACTCAACTCTGGGTAGGAGCTGGTCGGGGCAGAAAAACCCACATGACATTCTTCTGATGGGATTCGAACCCACGACCCTCCCAGCCGGGAGTCCGCGACGCTAACAAACTTCGCCACGGCGGCTGGTTTTATACATCTCTGCTGCTACTAGTTCCTCCTCTCTTTCCTTTTTCTTCCTCCTTTCTCTGCTGCCCTTCTCCTCCCTTCTTCTTCGCTTCCCCTTTGCACATTGTCTGTCCCTGCCTCCCCCCCCATGTCTGCCCCCCCCCCCTCCCCCCCCCCCCCCCCCCCCCCCCCCCCCCCCCCCCCCCCCCCGCTTCCTCATGCTTTTTTTTCCCTTGATCCTGTACTCACCGACCTTCAGGTCGCCGACACGTCGACCGCGAAGCGAAATGAAACTGCGTGTTAACCAGGCACCTCGGAAATGGGGAGAAAATCAATAAGGGAAACAAAACAAATGAGTTTCAGGGTACCTTTGGTTGCGTGATGCCGGCATGGCGTGCGTAAGTCCCTGCGTGCAATGAGGGAGGGAGTGACGGTGAGTGTGTCTGTCATGTGTGTTGTTTGTGGGTTGTGTGGTGTCGTGTGTGGGTGTGTGTGTGTGTGTGTTTGTATGTGTGTGTTGTTGGTGTCTGCTTGTGTGTGTCTGGTGTCGTGTGTGTGTGCTCGCCTCCGTCTGTTCTTCGCGCGGCTGCGCGCCGTGCGGTGTGTGTTCGTGCGTGCTTGGTGAATGCGCGAGCGGAGTGGCAATTTTGCGTGATAAGTGCATGCGAGTTGGGGGTGAGTGCATGCGTGCGTGCGTTCGTGCGCGCGCGTGTATGGTGTGTGGGGGTGTGTGTGTGTGTTGTGTGGGTGTGTCGTGTGTGTTGGTGTGTGTGTGTGTTTTTGGTGTGTGTGTGCTTTTTTCGTGTTGTGTTGTTGTGGTCCTCTTTTTACTATTTTTCTTTTCTGTCTCCCCCCTTCGCCGACCTTCATTGCCTTTATGTAACGTGTGTTCTACCTTTGACGAATCTGGTATAGTGTCCGAAGCAAGGGATCATGGGTTTTAGGGTTCCATAGGGGTCCATAGGCTCACCTGTAGTGTTTTTCCCCATTTGTTTCTGTAAGTACTGACCGCAATCAGGTGGTTTTCTTTTAACCTGCATACACACTTTGACTTCAGATCAAATGGTAGAAAGACTAAGAACAAGGGACGATCGCTCCGCACCCCATACATGTGTTCTTCAATCCTGGACCCCCAATGTAGGACCCCATGTGTGCTCTGAGTCCCCCCACGTTTGATTTAAGAACGGGAGGGGTCCTACCACTAGATGTAACACTACAACCCTGTTTACATATTGACGAGCCAAACCCACACCAAACGCAACCATACACCACCGTTCTCTCCATCCTAGGGAATAGTGACATACAAAAACTATCCGTTCTGACAAAATTCTTCCACCGGTAGCAATGCCCCTTTGAGGTCGATTCCCATGTGCATCACCAAGTTCTCATCATTTCCAGGGATCATGTGTAGGCCAATTCTATGGTGGGAAACCAGAATCTGCGATTATTGAACGACTGCCGTGGATTGTTAGCGCGAAGAGGGAAAAGAGCAAAGAGGGGGTAGGAAGGCAGTGGAGGTCATTTGAGGGTGGGTATTCCATGCGTAAGATAAGCAAATCAATGGATCTTAGTCCCGATAGGCACGGGGTTAGTTCTCTCCGCGCTTGAGGTCATCCCTGTGTCAGCGTAGCTAACAAACTCATATCGGGTCGAAGGATCTTAGTTCATGGTGTATTGTGTTCATGCTTGGATCATCACAGCCATACTGACCAGCCATCGACATGCTGTGTCCCTGTCAGGTAAGACTGACGCCTGATGATTTGAACTCTGTCGGCTGGCCCTTGTGGAGCTGCCCCTTGCTCGTGGTTTTCGCGATCATACCTTTGGGGACGTGGTTTTCCCTAGTGAATATGTGATGTGTGACATAACGAATATAAATTTGGCCCACACACGAGCGCGCAGGCTCGTGCGGGAATGTGCCATGCTGTCCTGGCGCACAACATAGCACACATTTCTCCCCTGATTTTCAAGTTGATCAACGTGTTTCAATCGTTCTTCTGTACTGGTCCAGACCAGACAGCACTGACATTGTGACAATGATGGGTTTGGCAGCCCCTGACTTCTTAACAACCCCACCAGGACAAGGGGAATTACGTTGTCGTCCTCTGAAATGTGCAAGTGCTGTAGTATATTATCACACTAATGAAATAAATCTTGGAAGGACTGGAGTAAGGAGAGCAGAGTGGGAATGGGATGCCACTTGCCTTTTTACTCTTAAGTCACTGATTGTGTGCCTAGCAGGTTACATCTCTCACCCCCAATTTCTTGGGCAAAAGACACTGTCACCGACTGTGTCCCTGTGAGGTGGCTGTGAATACGGGCTCCCTGATGGTGGTCCAAGGGCACGACCACGGTGTGATCACCCAGCCCTTCTATGTTGAAAGAAGAACGTACATTTTCCCTTGTTTTGGACTATCCAGCTCACTTTCTAATGATAGGGTGGGCCCCTT
>JADBJO010034087.1:5000-13885 GCA_016801955.1 Conus betulinus
CATATAATCGAAGGAAAAATGAATAAACCAAGAAAGTGAAAAAACCAAGAAAGTGAAAGTGAAAAGTGAAATAAGTATGACATCACACACACACTTCTGCATCGCATTATACATCATTACATAAATTAAAAGAACTAAAGAGGGGAAAATATGTACACTCTCGAACATTCAATTCGTTATCTAGAATGAACAGTGATTTGATACATGAATTTCCACACACCGATATAAACAAGCACTTATTTTAAGGTTAACCACGAATTTTATTTTTTTGTTTTTTTTTTTTTTTTTTTTTGTTTTTTTTAAACACAGAATAACCGTGCATCATTTCAAGGTTACCACGAAGTCCAAACCACACAGCAGTGTGTCTGTTATCATGATTATCGTGATTTACTTGTCGAATGTTCTGCGCTTCTTTTGTAAACTTAGCCACAGATTTTCAAGGTTGGTGATAACAAAAGAGCAGCCGTATCGTTTTTCTTTAGGCCACAGGTTAAGTCAGACGAACACACAAACACGTCGTCCGCGAACAGCAGTTTTTGAATATTTCGATAGTAACCTAGGATTGTTCACACAGTATGTCTTTTTCTTTTGTTTTGTTTGCCAGTCTACTCCTAACTTATTAAGGACTTTAGAAAACAGTAGCGGACTTAGGGAGACACATATTCCTAAAACTTTTTTTTTATTCAAATGATATCATAGTAACAAGGACTAAAGACAAATTTACTGAGGACCCCGAACCCCACCCCCCCCCCCCCAAAAAAAAAAAAAAAACAAAAAAAAAAAAAAATCTTTGAATTCAGATGATATGCATATCAACAAAGACATGACAAAAGACTTTTTTTTCAATAAAACCAATTTAATTACACAATCAATTAAAAAGTGATAAAAACTAATTAAACATCATTTAGAATCATAATGCGTTATCAAATTCTAAGAGGAAAAGAAAAGAGTCACGAGGATTGACACGAAAAGCAGAGCGAGAAAGAGAACAGAGACAGAGACAGAGAGAGATAGAGAGAGGAGAGAGAGAGAGCAGAAGACAGAGACTGAGACAGAGGGGGAAAGAAATAGTGAAAGAAAGAGAGAGACAGACAGACAGGACAGACAGACAGGCAGGCAGACAAAGCCAGAGAGAAAGAGAGATGAAGACAGACAGGGAGAGAGAGAGAGAGAGGAGATACTCCTGCTTTACAAACAAAACCCCACTTGCACATTCAAACCAATTCGAATTCCCCCCATTGGCACGCACTCACTGCAGTCACCGAGTTATAAACAACCTCAAAGGGGCGCATAAAAACTTACTCAAAACGTGTCACAAAGCATTAAGTTTCATAGAATCAAAGGCCTTTCTGAGGTCCACTTGTTACTGAACAAGTACTTTTGGGACCCAGGGTAGGTACAGTACCAGAATGTGATAATAAAGCTATATATTAGCTCTAAATGCCGCTTGTTCTTCCACATCTTGTTTGTTCACTTTACCTTTTGTTGGTTTCTAATCTCCGGTTCAGTAAATTAACAGATTTTGTTGTAAATGCTGGTGAGAGGTTCTCCACGAGAGTTATCTGGGTGATTGAGCCTCTCCTTCCTACGAACCGGAACAATAACAGATGTCTCCGTTCTAAAAGGGAAAGGCTCACTCTGGGGGTGGAAAAAAAAAAGGTAAACCAAATAAGAGAATCAATTATTGCCAAATTGCATGCCTCGACAGTTCTCCAACAATTCACCCGGCACTTTTTTCTCCAATTCAAGTTTTTTTATTCCCGCAACCACCTCTTATCTCCACAGAGGATTATTAATCAATGGTTCCAAACTCTCGTCCTCTTCTGCTCATGAATTGTTGTCCTTTTGACCTGTAATCTTTAAATGGACCACTGAAAACTCAAAGGAACGACCAACTCACTGTTCTACAAAGATTCTTCTTCGCATACAAGAGATCTTTCTATTAAAGATTCGAGAGAGGAGAGAGAGAGAGAGAGAAGCGAGAGGAGAGAGAGAGAGAGAGAGAGAGAGAGGAGATAGACCCCGCTCTACAAGAGACTCGAATCACAAGCCTGGTGATTCTCTCTGACATCCTAGTTGGGTTGGCAGAGACAAATTGTACAGACTGCATAAGAGAAATGGGAAAGAATCGCTCAAGCATTATACATGGAAACTCTCTTTTTTGAGGTGATCTAAAAAAGCCTGATACACAGCTTTTCCCTCCACGTCGTTTGCGGACAGTGTGTCTTCTTTTCAGGAGAGTGTACCTCTGGCAGGAGTTATCTGATCAGAAAGCGTCCTGCTAATTTGAGAAGGGAGCTCAAATATTTGAAGATGTTTAGGAGAGTTAAAAAAAAAAAAAAGAAAGAAAGCAAACAGTGATGTCACGATGTTAAACCGATGTTAAAACTAGCTGGCTCTCTCTCTCTCTCTCTCTCCTCTCTCTCCTCTTCTCTCTCAGATGCTCTCTCTCCAGACACACACACACGCAGACGCACGCAACTCACGCACTCACGCACGCTCGCGCGCGCGCGCGCGTACACACACACACACACACACACACACGCACACGACACACCGCACAACACACACACACACCACTACTAATTAATTTTTTCACACAAACTCTCGGGACAAACTCTAAATTAATTGCACTTGTAGGACAGACAAACACTAAGCAAAACTTAAAACACCCACACACACACACACACACACACACACACACACACACACACCACACACACACACACACAAAAACCACTAACTCAGAGAATGATATGTCTATATCCCTCATCTCTTGCAATTTGCACACAACGTGTGAAGCAGCCCAGTATACTGGGCGTGGACAGACTGGTTGTGTCTGTCAGTTTTTTTCTTTACAAAAATAATTGACTTAATAAAAAAAAAAACACTCAGAGAGAGAGAAAAAAAGAGAGAGAGAGAGAGACAGACAGACAGAGAGACAGAGGGGGGGGAGAAGAAGAAACAAACTGACAGACATGAGGAGAGAAGAGGAGGAGGATGCAGAATAAGAAGAAAAGGAGGAGGAGGAGCGTAGGAAGGAGTAGATGAGGAGGAGGAGGAGTGGAGGAGGAGTAGAGGAGGAGGAAACAAACTGTACATCTGTAATATTTACATGAAGAAAAAAAAAAAAGAAAACATACGGGTTCTGCTGAAAAACAGCCAGTCCCAATTTGGCAGTGACGTCTCCCGAATTCAGTCCTAACATTACCGTTTATATTCATGGTTCGATAAGGAAGTCGGGTCTGGGGCGTTTGCCTGCAAGGAAAACCTATTACTGGTCTAATTGCCGTGCAACGGTCGTTCCGTCCAGGGAGGTCGATAGCGCTGCCTCTCCTTCCAAGACAAGGAGGATCATTCACCTCCACCACCTTTTGATCAAGTAAACACACAAACAAAACCTCGAACAAACACATTCACATGTGAGGGCCACATGACAGAAAACAAAAAAAAAACATTGAAGTAGGGGAACGAGACAGAATGAAGAAAGGGAAGATGTGACGGTGAGAGCGAGAGGGAGAGAGAGAGAGAGAGAGAGAGATAGAGAGAGAGAGAGAGAGAGAGAGAGAGAGAGAGAAGAGAGATGGGGGTGATGACAGAGAGAGAGAGAGATAGAGAGAGAGAGAGAGAGTAGCGAGAGAGAGAGAGATAATGGGCTGTGAGCCAGAGAGATAGAGATACTGAGGAGAGTACCGAGGCGAAAGAGACAGGGAGGGTGGGCTTGTGGGAAGAGATAAAAAGAGAGAGAAGAGAGCTCATGAAGTAGAAGATAAAAACGGGGAAGATGGGACTTGAAGCTCGAGTGATAGAGAGAGAGAGAGATAGAGAGAGATAGAGAGAGAGAGAGAGAATTGGGTTTAGGACAGAGAGAGAGAGGGGGGGAGAGAAGAGAGAGCTAAGAGAGATAAGAGAGAAGAGATAGAGAGAGATAATGGTGTGAGGACATACGGTAATAGAGACTAGAGGAATAGAGAAGACCAAGAAAGACTGATGGGTTAGGTGGGGGGGGAGTGGGGGTGTGTGGAAGAAAGAGAAAAGATGAAAGAAAGGGCCTCATGAAAGAATAATGACGGAAAAAAGAAGCGAAAGTACGGAGAAAAAAGATGTAAAAAAAGAAAAAACGGGAAAAAAAAAGAAAACTAAGAATATCAAACAATTAATATTCAAGCAAAAAAAAAAAAAAAAAAAAAAAAAGAAAAAGGACGGAATGAAAGAACGAAGACGAAAGGTAGGAAAGAAAGGGAAGGGCGGGATGAAAGAAAGGGCATAGGGAAGACAGAAGAAAGAAAGGGTGGGGGGGTGAGGGTGGGTGGGTGGAGAGGCGAAAGGCGATGCGATCTATGTAGATGTCCGGGCAAATGCATCGAATTAGTGGGCATCCTAGCAACGGCCGCTCGGAAAAAGGCCACGGTAATCAAGGGGTTATTTGCCGAACCGTGAGGTGTCATTGGCATTGTCAGCCTGCTAATGCATCTTGAACGGTCAGAGTTTAACACACACACACACACCACACACACACACACACACAAATAAACAGAAAAAGGAAAAGAAAAGACAGAAAGGGGGGGGGGGGGGGGGGGGGGGGGTGGGGGGGGGTGAGAAAACTGCCCAAGACCAATGTGGATGTTATACAATATTTGTCCACGGATACCGCGAAAGGTCATGTTCGTTAATTCGTTCATGCATTCATTCAGTCATTCATGTATTTGTTCGTTCGTTTTCGTTTTTTTTTCATTCATTCATTCATTTCATTTATTCATTCATTCATTCATTCATTCTTCATTCGTTCGTTCATTCATTCATCCATCCTGCCAGCCATTAATTCATCTTTTAACAGCTATTATTATTATAACACGCCGGCCTTTTTTTTTTTCAACGGAACAATAACATAAATAAACAACGAAAGTTACTTAAAGTATATTAAAAACAAAACAGAACAAACGTTAAAAAAAAAAATCAACGTAAACAGAAAATGTCGAGTAAAGCTACATCTAGCTAATCCCGAGAAGAATCGATCACCTTAGAAATCGTCAAAAGACAAACAACTCTTAAGACCGACCACACCTTGAGGAAATAATGCTCACATTCCTTGCACACCAGGTCTCGCCTGATGAAGCTTCCCGGATTAATCTCTAAAATATATGATGCTGCTGAATCATGTCTGATCAAGTTTCCCCTATTAACCTCTAGAATATACGAGGCTGGCAATAATCATGTCTGATGACGTTTCTGCCTCTTTTGACCAGTAATACTAATAAACACGGCTGATGAAAGTCCTTGGGTTAAACAGTGAATCACGGTTCTGATATCGATGCCTGATGGCTTTCCCTGGGTTCACAAACGATACTTCTGTGTCCAATCAAGTTTCCTGCATCCATCAACTAGGCTCAAACATGTGATGAAATGTTCATGGATTGAATCATGAAGCGTATAGTTCTGATGACGTTTTTCTCTATGATTCTGTAACGATGCTGACACGTGTGATAACGGTTTCCTGGGTTTAGCTACTGATGATGACAGGTCTGGATAGAGTTCTCCATGGCAGACCCACCATGTCGACATGTCCTATGAGGTTATCTGAGTTGACTAGTTATACTGGCATGTGCAGTGAAGTTCTCTGAAATAACCACGATAGTGACGTGTCTAACGAGGCTCTCTACGTTAATCAACGATAAGGACATGTCTGTCTGAAGTTTTTCTGGCTCAACCACGTTGATCAATAACAAATTGTGACTCGTTAATAAATTTTACTTACTCTCTAATGCTGACCCGTTTGATAAATGTCTCGGTGTAAACCCACACTGCGGACATGTAGGACACAATTCTCTGCTATAATGCTGACATGTCTATGTGTTTCTAACACAGGTCACTGTGTGTTTAAGTTATAATGCTGACCATACCTAATACGGTTCTCTGTGTTAAGCTATAATGCTGACATGTAGGACACCGGCTCTCTGCGTTTAAGCTATAACGCTAACAACCTAATACGGTTCTCTGTGTTAAGCTATAATACTGACATGTCTGTTAAAGATCTATGGGTGAAACCGTAATGCTAACACGCCTGATAAATTTGTCCGAGTTAGTCCCATAATTTTGATGAAATGTTCTGAGTTATTCACTGACGCCAAACTGTCTGGTGAAGCTTTCTCAGATTTCCCCTACTAGCGACTTGTCTGATGACGTTTTCCTGGGTTAATCAATTACGCTGACATGTCTGCTGAACTTTTATTGGAATCGCTGGTATGTCTGATGAAGGTTCTCTCTCTCTCTCCCTCCCTCTCTCTCTTAGTATTGATTAATTACTGTACTAGCTCTCTCTCTCTCTCTCTCTCTCTCTCTCTCTCTCTCTCTCTCTCTCTTAACGTATTCCGCCGACAGGTCTAATAAGCTATCACGCTTAAATCCGATATGCCGAAATGTCTGATAAAGGTCTGAAAGCTAATAATAAGATGTCTGACACTTACGAAATCCACAGTAGTTTCCTGGGCTACCCAGTGGCGCTAACATACCTGATGAAACTCTCCAGGCTGCCCATATGATGGCTACACTGTCTGATCAGTTTTTTCCAGGTTACCCGGTGACGCTGACTTCTTCTCACGAATCTTTCAAGGTTCACCTGTAATGCTGACTCGTCTTATAAGGCTTTCTGGGTCATGGTTCACCTGTAATGCTGACTCGTCTGATAAGGTTTTCTGGGTCATGGTTCACCTGTAATGCTGACTCGTCTGATAAGGCTTTCTGGGTCATAACCCATAAGGCTGACGTGTCTAATAAAATTCTGTGGGTTGACCAATGAATTGCAACATGTCTGATATAATTTTTTATGGTTAACCAATGGTTAACCTATGGTGCCAACATGTCTGGTGAAATTTTCTATACCATCAGTGATGCTGGCTCCTGAGTTCACCCATACTGCTGACTTGCCTGACGATTGTGTTCTGTGTTTAAACCATAATGCTGACAATTGTGACACAGTTCTCTGGGTAGACGAATGCTGCTGACATGCCTGATGAACGTTTTTTCTATGTTAGGTTAACTTATCATGTTGACATGTTTCTTGAAATTTTCTGGGTTAGCCAATACTGCTGGGTAACGAATTTTTCCTGGATTAACTATCAATGCTGACACATCTGATGAAAAGGTGTGGTGTGGTGTGGTGTGGTGTGGTGTGGTGTGGTGTGTGTGTGTGTGCGTGCGTGCGTGTGTGTGTGTGTGTGTGTGTGTGTGTGTGTGTGTGTGTGCGCGCGCAGGCGCGCGCGCGCGTGTGTGTGTGTAAGAGAGAGAGAGAGAGAGAGAGAGAGAGAGAGAGAGAGAGAGAGAGAGAGAGAGTGTGTGTGTGTGTGTGTGTGTGTGTCTGTGTGAGGGAGAAAGAGAGAGAGAGAGAGAGAGAGAGAGAGAGAGAGAGAGAGAGAGAGAGAGAGAGAGAGAGAGAGTGTCTCTGTGTGTGTGTCTGAATGTGAATGTCTGTCTGTCTGTGTGTGTGCGCGCGCGCGCGCGCATGCTGACATGGCCGACAAAGTCATCTGGACTAACCCTCAATGCTAATGTATTCAACAAAGTTCTCCACGCTAGCCAATGATACTGACACACGTCCACCAAAAATTTCCTGGGTTAACAAATGATTCTGACCTGTGTCATGAAATTCTCACGGTTAACCAAAGACGTTAACGCGTCTGATGAAGCTCCCGTGGTAAATTCATTAACCCTGACATTTTTTTTTATTAAGCTTCTAAGATCACTCTGGGTGCTGCTAAGTCTGAAGAGGTTTCCTGGGTTCCCCTTATTGCTGGAGATGTCGAACGATGTGTCCAAGACCAGCCCACACAGTGCAGACATGTCTTGTGAACCTCCTGACGCGTCTAATACAATTTCCTGGGTTAACCACTCACGCTGCACGTCTGACTGGGTTTCCTGGGTTAACCATTAACGCTGGCACATCTGACGAGGACGCCGGACATGCCCGCAGGCAGGGCCAACAACTCCGTAAGAAGCAAATTTACCCCGTCGCACAAATGGAGGGAGGAAAATGTTGTTCCAGCGACTAGCAGATTGAAAGTACCTCTCCAGGAAAGGCGAAATGGTTATTGTCCAGCTGAGCCATTCTGTTAGTGCCGACCAAACAGCCGACGTCTCTTTTGTTAGGGAATTTCAATCTTTTTTTTTTTTTTTTCAAAATAGGGCAGGTAACTTGGCTCATGGGCTCTCTTTGTGAGCGTGTGCGTGCGTGCCGTGTGGGCATGCTTGTGTCGGCGCACACGCGCATATGAGTGTGTATTTTGTGTGGAATGGTGAAGAAGGTGTGTGTGTGTGTGTGTGTGTGTGTGTGTGTGTGTGAAGAAAGGATGTAATTTTCACACAAAGAAAAAACGCGTAGAAAACGGGAAAACAAAAAAAACGGGAACAAAAAAAACGGTCGGCGAGGACACACCGCGAAACGGCCCGAAAAAAAAAAAAAAAAAAAAAAAAAAGAACGCATCGAAAACACAAGCCGGCCGAAAAAAAAAAATGAAAAAAACGAAAAAAAAAAACCAAAAAAAACCGAAAAAAAAGCGACCGAAAACCCAACAGCACGAAAAAACCGAAAAGAACGAAAAAAAAAAGAAAAAAAAAAAAAAAAAAAAAAAAAAAAAAAAAAAAAACCCCGAAAAAGAAACCCACCGAAAAACGGAAACGGGCGCCCCCGAAAAAAAAAAAAAAAAAACAAAAAACCGAAAAAAACAGGCGAAACGCCCGAAAATGAAAAAAAAAAAAAAAAAACGAAAAAAAAACGAAAACGCACCCCCCCGAAAAAAACCGGAAAAAAAAACGAAACCGGAAAAGAAAAAAAAAAAAAAAAAAAAAAAAAAAAAAAAAAAAAAAAAAAAAGAAAAAAAACCAACACGGAA